>JANAVB010031118.1:0-22883 GCA_029216955.1 Iris pallida
TTGACACTAGATTCGTTAGGCCTAATTACTGTAGATTTGATTGTGTGTGTCTAGTTCGTCTTCACAAATGGATACATGAAGGTCGTATCGTGATACGGACAGAACTAATTTAGAGGTTTTAGACTCCTACGCTTGTGATACACATGACACATTCTACACAACACACTATTACAGCAATCTATTATGTTCATTAGACTCTAATTAATATTTTAGATGTGATCGTGATATTTTGGCGGTGTTTGGGAATGACTTGTGTGCATCAAGAGAGTATCACACCATGATACCCATGTGTGGCATGAGGCACACCAAGTGTTTGTTGATATGCTTCTAGTTGACTATAGGCCTATTAGGGCATGTATGCATGATGGCATGTTTACATATATAGGACTATATATATATATATATATATATATATATATATATATATATATATATATATATATATATTTAATATATATATATATTTATTTATTTATATATGAGAGTATAAAGACACCTATAGGTATCTCCAATTGCACACGCACGCGCGCACACACACACCACACACACTTCATATATATATATATATATATATATATATATATATATATATATATATATTTATATATATATATATATATATTATCACTACGCCAAAACATGCAATTTTCGACAGACCAAAACTATCGTAAATCACATTAAACGACAGTTTTGACCTGTCAGAACATCCGTCGTTAATAGCGCATCCCAAAATTTAAACGACAGTTTTGGAATGTCGTTTTATAGCTGAATAAAATGACAGTTATTATCTGTCAAATAAAAACGACGAAGTAAAACTGTCAAATAGCATGTAAATTGGTCTACCACTTTTATAACGTTTTCAACAGGTAAGGTCTGTTGTTTTTTGGAAACAAAACTATAAAAAATAAAAAAATGCTCAATTCATTCATATCAAATTTATTTAAACCTATTTATCCTCTATATAAAGCCGAAATACATCATAAAATACAATTTCATATAAACATCAACAATCATCAACAATGAATAAACTCAATCAAAATTGTATTAACTAATAAATGTATCGAGTTTACATAGCGATATTCTATCAAAAAACAAAAAGTAACCAATGTTGCTATCTCACAACGGTTCATTCTCATGATGAACAAAAACAAGAGAATATTTTTTTATTGCTAGCTTACAATCACAAGTACAGTACAAAAAAAAGTGCATTTCAAAACCATTGTGACATCGAGATCATTCATCGCAAATAAGGTAACTAAGATAGCATATGACTCATATTAACACCTGCACTCGTTGAGTTTTTCTTCTCCAAACCTGTCCTTTCCAATGCAAACCATATACAAATCTTATAATCAAACTTGATATTGATACCTAGAGTTTAAAATAAAATACCATACATACCTGGGCTACCTTGATTGAATTTTGCACTGCCCCTATAAAGATAAAAATAGCATATGATAAAATAACATGTATCAAAGAAATAGACACAGATCCCAAATTTCAAACAGACTTCTAGATAAATAATTCCATTAAAGAATACTTTCAGCAGTATATTCAATATTGTAGTTTAAAGCTAACTCATCGTACCTACAAAGACATAATATTAAGCACAATAAGGAAACAAATTTGGAACTAAGAAACTCCAACAGTAACAAACATTCATATTTCACATCACAGGTGGAATACAGAAAATCTATCGGTAGATTCAGATGAATGCCACTATCGGAGTATGGAAAAAAAATTCTTTGTAACAAAAATGGCACCTGAAGGCAAATCATGTGATCCATTTCTAGCATTATACCTCTCTTGAGCAAACTTTCTCACATGCATTATGGCTTGAAAAAAGAAGAAAAGTGTGCAACATATCATATGTACATGGGGATGTTGAGAAAGGCTCAAAACTAAATATGGGCATCAGTTAGATGTTAACAAAATAATGTTGACAAAGGCTCACACCTAAGATAATTAAGGCATCAATAGATGTTAATACCAAAAACATTAAATATCCCACGGAATATATAAGATGAACTTACCAGTCATGAAAAGACCAATTAATCCCCGATAATATATTGCTGACGAGGTGTTACTCACAGTTGTTGGAACCACATTCGTTACCCAAACAGAAAAGTTACTAAGTTCCACAACAAATCCTACATAAAGCATTCATGTCCATAATTCATATCTCTATCTTGTTGACACCAACAGCCTCCAGTAATGATCCACTTGCTTTAAATATTGTGAGTGACTCATGCCAAAAATAAATTTAATCCTCATGTACTGCACAATATTATATCCAGCAGATATGCATCAAGGCCTTAGACTGTATGGGTATGGGCATGGGTTTTGATAAGGATATCATAGAGACTAGTCTAGCAAATGATACCTCCATGAATTAGGCAACACCATCTATGGGCGCTAACCAGTAAGTCTCTTTCTCCATGTAATGCCTCTCCCCATACAGATACACACATACAAAGCAGTAAGTTGCAAGCTATCTAAATAAATGTTCTGCATCATTGATCTCATGATTTAAACCATAAATAGATAAGGCTATTATGTGTTTTGATGTCTTGACCTATGCATGAAACCATTGCTAAATACACATTACCTCTTAGTTTTTCAGTATACGGGCTAGTAAAAGCTTGTGGTCTAATGTTATGTTTCGATGAAACCTTTCACAGATGTTAAAGAACTGCTCGATGAAGATCGCTACCAGTTTCCTGCAATCAAGCCAGTGTTTAGCTATGCCTGTCACTACAAAGGAGGACAGTTTAAGCAAATTACGGATGTGTGTCAAGCTCTGCTGTAACTTAGCAGTTACCCTTCTAAAATGCGACAAGTTACTTTAATCTATAAAAACAACTCCATAATGTTCCTCTATTTCTTTCAGCATTTGTGGAGTAACTGGGTAGCTTCATGATATAAGTTTATGGTAGTAGGTGGAAAATAATAACTTCGATAAGAGATGCAGTTCTGATTGAAGTATTATGTATCAGCTTTGCTTCTAACGTTATAAATTCTTGATGGTGCTACTTTGCTTCCAACTTACTAATGTATTATACATAGTAAGATTTTACATCCTATACTCTAGGTACCGTAAAGGTTTCTGATGATAGTTGGTTGGTGCACATTCTTTTTTATTCTCAAGGTTTAATGGCTTGTTCTTTGGGTTTCGATAAACAAGTCAAGGGATGTTAATTACTGGGGGCTCCAAACCATGCCATTACTTTGTAGACTCGGAGATAGTATCTTGGTTTGGGTTGTGAATCTCCAAACAAATTTAGTCTTAAATTTATTTTTGACACACAACTTCTATGCCTTCAGTAGACTCCGGGAAAGCAAATAGTTAGTGAACCATTATGCTGCTATGCTAACTAAAGTTTGATAGATTTACAAATTAGTTCAAATAACAGAAAAGTTAATAATGATAAATTCTATAGCAGATGTGTTCAACATAATTTTTTTCTCTCTCAAAGCACCTTTAATGAAATAACATATAAGCATTGAAATCGAGAAATGACTGATTAGTTTAAATATCAGTCATATGCGATGAACAAAATTTTGTATTTGCCCATTTGCAACCTACCAAATCAAGTCTATCTTAGCTAACATTTTGATAAGTAGTGTTCCTATATTAAAACCAAAAAAAAAATTAAATGGAGTTATTTCCTTGAGTAGGATACCCGATGCCACCAATCTTTTGACTTTCCTACATAATATTGTAAACCCATGTTGTACTACTTAAAGACATGTCAATAACAGGCATGAATCATGATCGCCTATAAAATGAACATTGCCACGAGAGAAACGTAAAAGAAAGCCTTTTAAACTTGTGGTACATGTATTCAATAATTATAGAGAACTACTATTTGTGAGAAATTACCTAATGATGAATACGCAACTGAAAACTAACTAGGTGCTCCATCTCAACTTCAACTTTTTCCTCTTCAAACACTGCATGGTCGTTGCGGAAAAATATTGTATTAAGCTTTCTGATACCAAAACATGTTATATTTAAATATAAATTTCATGAAAGTACATTAGTCACCATACCTTGTCTGTTGTTTTCCTTTGTAAATTCTTTTGCTCTGTCGACCTCTATGGATATCTTTCTTTGTAAGACACTCTCTTTTTCCTCAAGCCTTTCATGAGCCTGCAATTTGGTATACCTTATAAGATATCAAGATGCCCTTGAAATAAATATTTTAGATTCCTTATATTATGAAAAAAAATATTAGTAGTTGAGGCCAACTATATCATTACACATAAGTAAAAAAATATGCACTTACATCCTAAGAGAAGATAGTTCACAATGCATAGCTGTGCTTATCAGTAACAAATGAAAGGAGAAATATATTTTTTAAAGTAGAAAGCCTCGAACATGTACTTTGGTGCGGTACCTGCATCAGAAAATCGGGTACAGTCACAAATCCTTGTTTGCTGAGCTCGGATGCATTATACTGCATATGAAATAGAACGTATTGCATTAAAGCTATGCATTTTTTAGCAAGTTACGTCAAACAACTCACCTTACAGCTTGTTAAAATCAGTCGTTCTCAACTACATGAGTAATAGTATTTGGAAGGTAACAATTTGCATGTGGAAATAATTAATCGGATAGTTGTCACATGAGCCACAATGAAAGTAAAAACATTAGCATACATATTGCCAAGAAGATAGACCAATAATATACTAATGAATAAAATTAATAATGGTGATTGTTAAAGGATACATTTAGTACACATAAAATATTAACCTATTGTCATGCAGTATATTCGTGTTTACACATACACAGGTAAACTCATTCTGTAGTATAAACGCGTAGCAAAGATATAGAAGAGCCAAAACTAGCAAATCAGTTAGAATAAAGATATGAAAATAAAAATCCTAAAGGGGATTACTGGACTAAGGAAGTAACTGCCCACTTTTTCCCTGGTCCTTGATGGAGTATGTGGAAGTTTCCAAAGGTTGTCATATGATAATGAGCTAGTCAGCTAGATAGTATAAATTAATACAGCAGGTACGAGATAGTACCAGTTTGTAGTGAACAAGAAGGGGATTCCTGGGTGTGTTTCAGCAGAGAAGAATAGCAGCAGCAGCACTAGCAGCTACTCCAGCAACTGCTGCAAGGAGCAGCAGTATCAGCACCTGCACACAAGCAGTGCAGTATCGACCCCGACTCGTATGTTCTTCTATCTACCTTGCTGGTTTTGGCCCTTAAGATTCATAGAGCAGCTCGACCCTGACTCCGATAACATTGTAAGGCTCTTATGGAACAGGCCCTGTAGCTCAAATGCACGCCTTTATCCCTGCAGGTGGCAACAAAGTTATACAAGATTTGCTACAAGATAAACAGATAATTAGGGAAATAAAAGGGGTTATCCTTAAGTATTTGCCACAAAGTCTCCATAAATATGTGGAAATGATACATTATATTTATCTAATAACTCTACCTATAGAATTGCTAAGGAAATTTTGGTACATACCAAGTTAAAACTTCCCTTCAGTCCTTCATTCACATTTACCAAAATAAATAAAGAACTAGTCCTAATGCCCTTGTCTTAGAGGAACTGCTAAATCATTGCACGAGAGTACTTACAATCTATTGTTAGAATCTATTGTCCGCATATTATAACTTTGAGGACCTTAAGGCTTCTACAGCATGTGCCATACTCAAAATTAGAGGACTACATTAGTGGAAGCAGACAAAAGAAAAATCAAAATCAAACTAGGAACTGAAGGTATTGATAAGATTTTATTTACATCATCACATCTCCAGATCAAAGAAGCAGACATTAAAAAATATTCAAAATCATAACTTATATTGCCATACTATTATTACTAGAATTATGCAGTGCTAAAATTTTCATGTTTACAAGAATAACAGTATTAAGGGTCCAACAAAACCATGAGTTTGCAAAATGGTCAAACCAAGACTCTGAAACTGATATATATATATATATATATATATATATATATATATATATATATATATATATATATATATTGTTTGCCATTGATTATAAAAGAACAGAACAGTTTTATGGGAGGACTGGACTTTTACTTCACAATACAAACTCGCTCATACAAAGAAAGCCTAGGAATAAAAACCTAGGTACAGCAATCTAAGTACAATTGTTTAGTTTTGATTCTGGGGGGTGATGATAGAGGCTCGGGAAAGCGATAGCAGCTCTACCTTACTCCTTGGATGATCGGACGTAGCCTCGGCTCTGATGAAGAAATGCTCTCGGAGCATGTGGAAAGACTCTTCTGTGCGTGCCTTTGTCTCTCTATGTATCCAGTCGGGGGTCCTCTCTTTTGCAAGGGAATGACACCTTGCTATTTATAGGAATGGGGTGTGATTATTAGGATTTGCGATGATTGTCCTAAAAAAGTCGGTGGCTTGGGGATTTAATTGCCATTTTCCTTGATCCTATCTTGTTGGCAATTAATCTGGACCACTAATCTTGATTACAACAAATCTGGACAATTAATGCTGATTGTGTAAAATCCGTATAGGCAATTAATGCTGATTGTCATGAATCCTTGGGAAGCTCGGATCTCCTGCCACGTGTTTATTCTGTATGATTATAATAAATCTGCTTTGATTCGGGTAATTATGATAATTGTCGCATGAGGGTAGCTTCTTAGGTTTTGAACCGCATGAAGGTGGCAGCCGCATAGGTGTAGCCTCCAAAATTTGAGTCGCATAGGGGCGGTTTCCAATTGAGCCACATAAGACTAGCCACGTGTCAAGGCTGCATAGACATGGCCTCTCAGTATTTGAGCCGTATGGAGATGATCCCCATGATCCGAGCCGTATGAGTACAGCAGCCGCATGGGGTGGCTTCTTAGGATTTAAGCCGCATGATGATGGTCTCCATGATCCGAGCCGCATGAGAGCATCAATCGCATAGGGAGATGGCAGCCGCATAGGAAGCTTTGGAGTTGGTGGATCGTGCCAGCTGTATAGGAAATTTTCTTCGTTTCCCGAAGAACGTACGTCATGTCAGAGTTCATCATCATTTTAGTTTTTAATGTCAGAGTCTTCACTTTACGTCAGAGCGTTTAATGGGAGCAGTCACTTTATGGCCGGCAGTAAAAAGCAAGCTGCATAGGGCCACGTAATTCTTTTCTGAGCCGCATGAGGCTATTAGAGAATTTCTGAGCCGCATGAGGCACTGATAGATTCCTGAGCCGCGTGAGGCTCCTTCTATTTTGAGCCGCATGGGCTTCTTCTTTTTCTTTTCCATGCTTCTACAAGACCCCTTCAAAGTTTTTAATTTAAAAAATTAAAATACTTTGAATAAGAAGTATGGCTATATGAGCTCCACTGGCCGCATAGGATGTTCTGGTTGCATGGACTTCTTGGCCGCATGGCCTGTCTGGCCGTATAGACTCCCTAGCCGCATGGGCACCCTACCACGCGTGCGTCTCATTAATTGCCCTTAATTCGTTTTAGAGCCGTCTTTTGGGGGAATCCCAAGAGTTGGTTCATTAAATATTTGGAATTTATGCCCTGGGTGGATCTCCTTTATGAGAGGGGGCAAAATCTGAGGAGTCGGTTTTTCCTGCAGCACACGACACGAAGCGGTTATCAGTCCACGTGCCCTCCCTATGTCTGCCTATAAATAGGGGTGTTTTTAGAACAGAGAAACTTCTTTGCTTTCTTTTGTCTTCCTCTTTTCTTGTCCTAAGCCACTGTCTTTGTTTTTCTTCTCCGATTATCAATCGACGATGGCCCCCAAAGCTTCCAAAGCTTCCAAAGCTCCCAAGGCCTCTGCTGCGGCGAAAGGCAAGAAGGCGGCGGCTTCATCGCCGACTGTAGCACCCCCAGTCCATCCTGACGTCCACCATGCCATCAAGGGTAAGGACTATATAGAATATCGAACACTTCAAACCCTGAAACAATGGCTCTGTTGCATGTTTTTTATGCATAAGCCTTCTTCCCCTCAGCATTCAATACGTTCTTCGTCTTTATTAAACTGTCTAAAGTTCAGTACGATAAAGCCGCATATGTTGTATGGGCCGCATGAACTTCTCATATCCGGGCCGCATGGGGTATGCCCTATGTTTGAGATGCATGAGAACGTCTGAGCTGCATAAACGCCTTTAGAACTGAACCGCATGAAACATCTCTGAACAGAATCGCATGAGTTCCTAATGGACTGAGCCGCATGAGGCTCTGGCCATCTTCTAACTTTGTTTCTTTTTATCTTTGATTTTTACAGCATCCCTGCCGAAGGCTGAGATCATTGTGAAGAAAGAGCTGATGCCTCCTTTCAAACAAGAGTCATCACTCGTTAAGGAGGAGGTAATACCAAAAATGGAGGAACAGAAAGGAGAGCTGGCGCCTATTGAAGTTGTTGTAAAGGAGGAGCCTCAGTCTGACGGTGGTAGTATTGGGAGTTCTGACCCTCTTGTTTCGGATGAGGATTTCGCTCAAGTAGATCCTTCATATAAAAAATGGTTGAGGGATTGGTATATGCGCCCCCGCAACTAGGATTTTATAGGCCCTCATAAATGTTCGTCTTTTGCCTTGATATTTCTGTCCGTCTTTAGCTGTAGTTTGTGTTTTCCTTCTTTTGGTCATCAATGTAATCTTCTTCCTTCTTGTCTGAATAAAATAATAGAGGACTTTTTTGGCTTGCTCATGAGATGTAGTCGTGTGAATGTAAATGATTTTGAATGAACAGAATACATTCGTTCTATTCTTTGCTTGTAGTAGTTGCCCCAATGGGAGACTTTCTGTGGACCTATTATCCTTGGCGTACTCCGGTTCAGAATACGGATAATAAGGCGAGAGAAAACCAACATACTTACTTAGAGGTAATGAGGACGTGGCAAGTATGGGGTTTTACCGCGGGATCTTCCTACTCAGAGGTAATGAGGACGTGGCAGGAGTGGACTCAACGGAGGATATTTGTGGTCAATAGTGGACATTTGTAGGCCTATTATCCTTGGCGTACTCCGGTTTTGGGTACGGATAATAAGTCGAAAGGGAACCAACATACTTACTCAGAGGTAATGAGGACGCGGCAAGCATGAAGGTTTCTTTGATGGAGCCTTCCTACTCAGAGGTAATGAGGACGTGGCAGGAGTGGGCTCCATGAAGGGGTACATAGAACGACTCAGAGGTAATGAGGACGTAGAAGTTCTACGTAAGGGGGTGATTTGTTTTTGGCGGAAGTGAAACAACTCAGAGGTAATATCGACGTGGTTGTTTTGGGAAATTTGTGGATCTGTTACCCTTTTTTGTGCACTAAAAGTACGGGTAGTGGATCATGAGGAGGGAGCTCTTTTAGGAAGAAAGTTTAGAGGTATGATCATACATGACTTACTACCTAAAAGACTCGATTTAGATTTATCTGGAGTGACCGGAGTGTAAGTTCAGCGGTACCTGCGGGTACATAACTCGACAATCTGGGGAATATGGAGTCAGAATGTAAGTTCAACGATACCAGCGGGTAAATAACTCAACAATCTAGGAAATACGGAGTCAGAATGTAAGTTCAACAGTACCAGCGGGTACATAACTCAATAATCCGGGATTTGGAGGATGTTGTTTCAGACATAATACTTCTTTAGAAACTTGCCATTGATGGGTAACATGAGCAAGTCTCCATTTTGTTTCGTAAGGCAGTAAGCACCGTTGGAGAAGACAGCCTCAATGACAAATGGGCCTTCCCACTTTGGCTGGAATTTGCCGGCAGTTTTATGAGTCATAACCATCGGCCTTCGAACTGCCAGAATGAGATCGCCCACTTGGAATGTTCTGATCTTAACCTTCTTGTTGAAGGCTCCCGAGATGCGTGCTTGGTATAGCTCGATTCGTTGTTGAGCTAGTAGGCGCTTTTCATCCAAGGCCTCTAACTCTTGTAGCCGACGACGGTAATTATCTTCCGTCGTCAATCGATAGGTAAGGGTGACGCGGAGCGAGGGGATTTGAGTCTCCAATGGAAGAACTGCCTCACTTCCGTATACCAGGGAGAATAGTGTGTTTCCAGCAGCCGTTTGGACTATAGTATGGTATGCCCATAAGCACTCACCAAGCTTCTCATTCCAATTGCGTTTGTTGGAAGACACAAACTTTTTGAGCAACTTGATAATGGTTTTGTTGAATGCTTTTGCCAACCCGTTTGCTGCTAGATTGTATGGCATTGAAGAAACATTCTAGATTCGGTGTTTGTCGCAGAACCGATAGAAGGCGTGGCTCGCGAACTGCGGACCATTATCGTGGATGATCCTTCGGGGCAGTCCAAAGCGATAAATGACGTGATGCTTGAGGAAGCTGATCATGTTTGAAGTCTTTACTTCTGTAAGCGGAACAGCTTCTGCCTATTTAGAGAAGTAATATGTGATTACGAGTATGAAGCGGTGTCCTCAGGACGAAGGTGGAGTGATTGGACCGATGTTGTCCATTTCCCATGCTTCGAATGGCCAGGACGCCACTGTCGGATATAAAAACTTAGATGGCTGATGGATAAAATCTGCATGGACTTGACAGGCTTTGCACTTTCTTGCATAGTCTATCGCATCTGCTACCATCGTTGGCCATTAATAACCCATCCGATGAAGACGGTCTTGTAATTTTGGACCAGGCTGATGGGCCCCGCAAATACCGTCATGAGCTTCGTGTACAGCTTCCTTGGCTTCTGTATTTGATAGACACCGAAGCAGTAATCCATCGTATGATCGTCGATACAGTATCTTCGTCTCTGTATCATAGAAGAATCTGAGGGAACGCCTTCTGATAGAGGTAGCCTCCTTTGGGTTTTCGGTTAAGATGCCATAGACTACGAAGTCTATGAATGGCTATCTCCAATCTGGTGTTTTGTCAATCGTCTGAGCAGAATGACTCGCCACAAATTAAACGTTATTCTTGGGACAGACCAGTTCGTGGCCTATCACAACCACCGAGTGATGAGCATAGTTCGGAACTACTAGGGAAGCGGCAAGGCCGGCTAAGGCATCGGCTTCGATATTTTGGAGTCTAGGAACGTGTTCTATGAAGAACCCTTCGAACGACAAAATGATGTTGATCTCCATTTGGTGATAGGTGATCATGTCTTCATGGCGGACTTTATATGAACCTCGGATCTGATTGACGATTAATTGCGAGTCACCGTATGCTTCAAGGTATTCTACTTCCAGTTTCGTCGTAAGTCGGAAGCCAATGACCAAAGCGTTGTACTCGGCCACATTGTTTGAACAGGGCTGCGTGAGGGAATAGGCCCGATTGATCACCAACCCGGAGGGAAAAATCAGCACCACTCTGACTCCAACGATGATGTTGCCCTTGGGCCCAGTTCTGGAAGCGCCGTCGAAGAACATTCGCCATATGGTATCATGAGAGGCCACACATGAGTCGACAACCTCATCTGGAATCTCTTCGTATATTCGGGTTGACTTCGAACCTGGATGGGCTGCTAAAAAGTGCCAGAGCTTGACCTTGAATAGCCTTTTATGGGACGAAGATCATATGGTAGGAAGATAACAATATCGCCCATGTAGCGAGGCGAGAGCTGAGTGCCCCTGGCTTGGTCATGAGGACCCTGAGGGGGTTGACTCGTAAGATCACATGTATGGTTTGTCCCGTGACATAGTGTCTGAATGGCGAACACCAGGACGAGGCATTCCTTCTCCACGGCGGTATATCGGTGTTCCGGCCCGATCATCATTCGACTGAGGTAATATATAGCCTGCTCATGGCCTACATCGTTGTTTTGTGCTAGCAGAGCACCGAGAAAATGCTCCATCGCTCGTACGTAGAGCAGGAATGGTTTTCCAGCAATCGGGGCCACTAGGACTGGAGGGTTTGACAAATATTCTTTGATGCTGTCGAAGGCACGTTGGCATTCTTCATTCCATACGAATGAGACGCCCTTTTTCATGAGGTGGGTGAATGGTTGACATCGTCCGGAGAGGTTAGAGATAAACCTCCTGATGTAAGCCAGCCTCCATTGAAGGCCTCGGAGTTCATGGAGATTTCTTGGGGGACCCATCCCCATGATTACCTTCGTCTTCTCAGGGTCTATGTGGATACCCTGGGAAGTAATGATGAAACCCAAGAACTTCCCGCTGGATACGTCCAAGATGGATTTTGTAGGATTTATTTTCAAATTGTGCGCTCGCATCAGGTCGAATACTGTCCTCAGATCATGCAGATGATCTTCCTTAGAGCGACTTTTGACGACGATGTCGTCGATGTAGCATTCCACTATCTTACGCAGGTGGTCTCTAAAGATGATGCTCATATTTCTTTGATAGGTGGCGCCAGCATTCTTTAAATCGAAAGGCATGACTGTGTAGTAGTATGTGCCAATCGGTGTTCGAAATGATGTGTGTTTCTCGTCGTCATGAGACATCTTGATTTGGTTGTATCCCGAAAAACCATCCATGAATGACATACGCTCGAAGCTGCAGGTGTTGTTAATCATGATGTCCGCGATAGGGAGGGGAACTTATCTTTAGGACACGCCTCGTTTAGATTGCGGAAGTCGATGCAGATTCGAATCTTTCCATTCTTCTTGAGTACCGGTACTATGTTGGCGACCCAATCCGGATGTTGTTCCTCACGAATGAAGCTGCTGGCTATCAGTTTGTTGACTTCAGCTTTGATCGCATTCATAATGTCCGGGCGGAACCGTTGTTGTTGTTGCTTGACCAATTTTGCGTCCTGACGGATGTTGAGCTTGTGAAGTACAACCTCAGGGTTCAGTCCTGGCATATCTTCATAGCTCCAGGCGAGCACGTCGATGTATTCTCTGACGAGTTATAGTAGTGATTTTCGCTCTTTGTCCGTCAGATTCTTACTGACGAAGATGGGCTTTGGAGAGGACTCATTATCGAGATCGACTTGTACAACCTCATCCTCGGTGGTAGGCTCTATTTGTTCGAACCGCTTCTCCCATTGCGTATCTAGTTGTTGGGCCCACGGCTCTAATTCAAGGAGTTCGGAGATGTCTTCTTCTTCTTCGTAATCGTCGGCGAATGCCATATTGACAGACAAGACTTGCCTGAATACGTCTCCGATGCTGATATCTGAATCAGAAGTTGGTGATCCGGTTGAGTGTGAATGCCAGTCGTATTACTCATCTGGGCTTTCGGTGGTTGTTGTAGGTGTGACATAACCCACATCTGGTCTTGTTGTAGTAATATCGTGATATTCCCACCGGGACTGGCAACTGTAAGGGTAGCCGCCGTCCAGTGTAGTAGTTCAAGCCTGGTGTAGTTTCCAGATCATACCCCTGTTTTTGCATGAGGTACTTGGATCGGGAACTATATAGATAAAGGGGCAATCTCCCAGTGTCCGGTTTGAGATCAACTTCTTCTACCCTGAAGGGTTGTGGATCATTCTTTCGGCCGAAGATGATTGGATGATCCCCTCCCTCGACTATGCGATAAGCATCTTCCACTGGAGTAAGTTGGTTTGCGGTGTAGACATTTGTCACTTGTGTGTGCAGGTGGGTGCCTATACCGTGTTCCATGTCATATATTGTACAGAACTTATCAAGCTCGAGGTAGTTCAAAGACAGCCCTTTATTGATAAAGTAAGGTATCTTTTCTAGTGGGATTACATCATCTACGGATGGAACATTAGTATGAGCAGCCATAAACTTGGCCAATTCTGGTTCTTGTTCGGCCACCCCCTGAATAGATGAAGACTGAGCGGATGACTTGGACAGCTTAATCATCAGGGGTTCCGCTGGTCGGGTAGAACGTGGAGCTGTTGGCGAACTAGCGACCCCCTGTTTGGTGCTTGATGCTAGGCGGGTAGTTGTTGGCTCGCTAGGAGTCCCCGACTTCGTATTGGGCTGAAGATTCATCTTGGGAAGACGTATCGTTATTAGCTTTTCAGAGGGTTTGAGCTTCTCTGTTTGTGGCTGGCCGGCTCTTGGCAACCTGATTGTCAGTAGCACCGTTGTGGGTTTGGCGCTTGGCCAGACCTTGGCAGTTGGATTATTATTTGCCCCTCTTGTACCGAGAGACTAATTGTATCCTTACGTAGAGCGGCCGTAAGGGGTACAGTTTTGTCGGGTTTGCGAGCTTGAAGATGGATCGTCAGAGGTTTTTTTGATCTCGTTGTTGTCTCAATTTGAGCTAGCGTAACTCCTTCGACAAGGTGCCTCTTCGACTTTTCGTACAAGCAAGAGTCCGAGTAATACGACTCGACCACTTTGAAGGGATCGATGTCGGCAAATTCTGTCCTCACGAAACCATGCTTGTCGACATACTTGAAGCACTGGTGCAGCGTGGAAGGTACGATCATGTAATCGTGTATCCAGGGACGCCCCAGGAAATATTATAGGAAGTGTCCGTATCTATGACATAACAAGTCACTTCTGACTGCAGATCGTCGATTTGGCACTTCAAGCGAATCTTTCCGATTGGGTAGCTCATGTCCGAATTGAAACCGATGATAACAGTGCTTGTCGGCGTTAGGCGATGCATGGGGATACGAAGATGATGTAACAGACTCTTCGGAATAATGCTTATGGAAGAACCGGGATCAATGTGCATCCGATCCACCTTTACGTCACCTATGTATCCAGTGTAATATAACGGATGATCGTGCATGTTGGTTTTAATGAGCATATCCTACGGAGTGGAGATGATGCTGGGCATTGCACCTGTACAAGCGCTATTCTGGAGATTGGCAGGCAGGCTCTCTCTCGTAAGGTTGACCTGAGCCAGATATACGTCGGCATTCTGGAGTGCATCGCTCAGTGCCATACGAACAACTTTGGAGAGTCTCAGGAGCTCGTATAATGACAATTTGGCCGATATGTTGGCCAATTGTGCCAAGATATCAAAGTTGTAGGGCCTCTCCAGCCCATGAGGTGCCTCTTTTTGGAGGGATTTATCAAAACGAGTCTCCTTCGGCCTAGGCTTGTCAGTCGTCGGAGTTTGAAAAGGTCCTGGAGCGTCAGCAGTAGCCGGTTGATGATCTTCAGCCGAGTTATCCGGTGTGGGTTGGGATTGCGCACCTGATCGGGTGACAACAGCTATGGCTACTTCGACATCTGCCGAGATTGTACGGCAGGATCTGACCATTCCACCCTGCTTTCTGCCAGTGGAGGGTGGTATGGGTTGAGTCACTTCAAGTACCAGGTCCGGATGGACCCACATGACCTTCCCTCGTGATGTGGTGAGGGGCACTAGACCAGCAGCCTGATCTCGAGGAGATGGAAGATTAGCAATCTCCATTGTTGCCTGAGGGATGGGTACTACGCCGTCTTGAGTCTCTGTCGGGGGGAAGCTGCCGAACTGTACTAACACCATGTTGGCTGCCATGGTTACCTCCTTGAAATCAATAGCTAGAGCCTTCGAATCGATGAGATGCTGAATATATCTCTTCAATTGGAAGCAGTCCTGCATGGCGTGGTGGACGTAACGATGGTAATGGCAGTACTTGGGGCTTTCCATCTCGGCCGGCCGAGGTTCCCATCTACGTGGAGGGAGCTGGATTCTATCTCCTTGTATGAGCATGTCCAAGATGGGCTTGACATGACCGTCCTCAAAGGAGTAAGTCATCTGCGGCCACTACTTTTCAGCTGGCTTTGATTCAGGCTTCTGGGTTGCATCGGCCACCATAGCCTGTTTGCCCTTGTTGTCTCGGTTATTGGAGGAGTTACCCCCGTTGTTGGCATTAGGGCATTTGCCCTTGTTCTCTCCCTCCGAGACGTGTAATCCCAGTTGGCGAGCTTTCTTCAACTTATCTTCGATGCTAGTGGCACTGATGATGAACGTCTTCCAGTCCTTATATTGACTTTCACCCATCCAGAGGCTGATTATTGGGAGCAGTCTCTTTTGGCAAATTTCAATTAAGGAGGAATCCGGATTTTCAGACGGCAACTTTATTGCGGTTTGGCAAAACCGCTCAATATAGTTCCTTGTCAGCTTCTTCTCCCCTTGAACAACATCCATGAGGGTGGACATCGTCACGTCTTGTCCTACTTCGTAGAACCTCTCCAAGAACATACGCTTGAAGCCGGCAAAGGAATGGATGCAGTTGTCTGGCAGGTTACGGTACCAGTCGAAGGCGACCCATTCCAATGCCCCGATGAATAATCGTGTAAGGATGGCGTCGTCGTGGGGCAGATGGTCGGTTGTGACCTCGAAGTAAGTAATGTACCAACTTGCGAAAATCTTGCCATCATAGGGATTGATGTTGAACAGCTTATATCTTGGTGGGAAAGGGACATCCCTCCATGCAGCAAGGTATGGTTGCCGTATTCTGAGGTCTTGGGAGGTTTTTTGGGCGTGAAACATGGCCCGGAGCTCCTGGACCTCTCTTCTTGCGTCCCTGGCCTCATCAGCAGTGGTGGGAGCCAATATTTTTGGAGGATTTTTGCCCGGGTTTGGTGTCGCTGAGTTCGAGTCCGTATTGACCGCGGGACCCAAGCTTGTATGGCCAGCGTCCTTCTTTGCAGAGTTGGAAGAGCCGCTTTGATTTCGTCCATGGATTTGATGAAGGTACGCAGTATGGCCTCCAGAGTGTCGATGTATTGCCGATCACTGGGACCGTCTTGATCGTCATTTGTCATGAATGTCGTCCTTACATGAGCCGAAGTGGAAGGGACGGTAGACGACGTGCCCTCTAAATCATATTCCTGTACAGAGAAGTCGTCGGGGTATGTGGGAATGTTTTCCTCTGGTTCGGACTCAGAAGGAATAGCACCCCCAGCTTCAGAGCTTGTTTCATCTTGAGAGTCGCGAACATCCTCGGGGACGTCGGCACCGGCTTGTCTCTGTTGGGAGAGTTGTTTCCCCGGGCTCATCTTCTTAGAATACCGGATTGTCGTGGATGTTCGGAGGAATGCTACCCCCGGTTCTAGTGACCCCCAGTGATGTGGATGATGAATCTCCCAATGCAGTAGATTTCGTCTTTGAACGGGTACCTTGGAAAACTCCGGTGGTAGGCAACCGATTAGATGATAGTTTCTTGGTCGCAGTGGTTGAAATCTTTAGGCTGGAGATATTTGTTTCCTTCCCTCTCCCACTGGCGGGGATTCTCTGAGCAGAGTTGCAGGAGACGACGGGAAGCGCATCATCCTCTGAACTTGGTTGTTGCAGTCTTTGGAAGACGGACCGCCGATCTTCTCGTACTGTCGCGTTGTTGCAGCAACAGTTGACAATGACTTGGGTGCAGTGATGTCCGTAGGAGGACTTTTTGTGCACCGAGTCCCCTTCTCTTTCCTTGCGTTTGTGAAGGATCACGTCATGAAAGTCAGATGGGTCTCGAGCAACCATGTTTGCTCCTTAGTTGCGAAAAGACTTTTGGGAACCACTCTGTCCGTTTGCCACCGGAGGCTGGACTCGAGTGGTTCTGTATAAATTCCCATCAGAGGCCCGCATAACAGTAAGAGGAGCACTCGGATGGTCAGAGGTTGGGACAGCCGACTGAGCTTGCCGAGCTCGTGCTGCCATAGACTTCTTCACTCTAGCGCCTGAGGGCACATAATAGGAAGAGTCTAAGTGGTGATGCAGAGAGTCAGACACATTTTCTTGGGAGCATGAGAGATCAGGGCTATAAGAGAGGTGGTCGAAGACTGAGCCCGAGCTGCATGGAGTGGATAATATGCAGCTGGAACCAGCAGCCTTCTTGCGGTGGGCAGTCGTGGCCGTATAGGCCTTCTTCATGCGGCTGGAAGTCTCGACCGCATGAGTCTCCTCCATGCAACTGGAAGTCTTGGCCGCATAGGCCTTCTGTATGCAGTTGGCAGTTTTGGCCGCATAAGCATCATGCATGTGGCTGTCAATCTTGGCCGCATGAGCATCATGCATGCGGCTGGCAATTTTGGCCGCATGAGCATCATGCTAGCGACTGGCAATCTTGGCCGCATGAGCATCATGCATGCCGCTGGTGCCTTTATTCGGCGTCTTCCTGGACCACATAGAGTCCCTCTTTGCCCTTGCAAGTCCAGCATCGTAGTGTTTTCCTCTGCCGGACTTGGGGATAGCAAAGTCCTCTATGGCCTAAAGTGGAGCCGTATGAGAGTCATCCTTGCCGTCTTGGGCAACAGAGAGTACTTTATCCAGAGCTTGGGGAGGAGCAAATGACTTGGGCCTCCACTCCCTGCGAGCCTTCTTCGTGCAGGCTTGCTTCTAGATCGGGTCAGCGCTCCCTTCGGGGAGTATTTCTTCAAACGCCTGTTGGTCGAAGCGGACGACCATCTTCTGTTGTGTGGAGCCAAGTTTGGCTGCAACCGACTTCTCAGCCGTGGAGAAGTTTGTCCCCAGCAGAGTCGCCATCGTATTTGCCATTGATTGTAAAAGAACAAAACAGTTTTATGGGAGGACTGGTCTTTTACTTCACAATACAAACTCGCTCATATAAAGAAAGCCTAGGAATGAAAACCTAGGTACAGCAATCTAAGTACAATTGTTTAGTTTTGATTCTGGAGGGTGACGATAGAGGCTCGGGAAAGCGACAGCAGCTCTGCCTTACTCCTTGGACGATCGGACGTAGCCTCGGCTCTGATGAAGAAATGCTCTCAGAGCGTGTGGGAAGACTCTTCTGTGCGTGCCTTTGACTCTCTGTGTATCCAGCCGTGGGTCCTCTTTTTTGCAAGGGAATGGCACTTTGCTATTTATAGGAATGGGGTGTGATCATTAGGGTTACAACGATTGCCCTAAAAAAGTCGGCGGCTTGGGAATTTAATTGCCATTTTCCTTGATCCTAT
The DNA here is from genome assembly GCA_029216955.1 of Iris pallida. Taxonomy (NCBI): domain Eukaryota; kingdom Viridiplantae; phylum Streptophyta; class Magnoliopsida; order Asparagales; family Iridaceae; genus Iris; species Iris pallida. Next base: position 18,690 of record JANAVB010031118.1, read on the forward strand.
CTTATTGGCAATTAATCTGGACCACTAATCTTGATTGCAATGAATCTGGACAATTAATGCTGATTGTGTAAAATCTGTATGGGCAATTAATGCTGATTGTCATGAATCCTTGGGAAGCTCGGATCTCTTGCCACGTGTTTAATCCGCGTGATTGTAATAAATCTGCTTTGATCCGGGTAATTATGATGATTGCACTAAATATGGTTGTTGGAATTTGTTGATAAGTCTTGATTGATTTAATGCCACGTGTCTAACCATCATTACGGGGAAACTGACCTTCTGCCACGTGTCATAACCGCGAGCCACAGCCGCATGAGGGTAGCTTCTTAGGTTTTGAACCGCATGAAGGTGGAAGCCGCATAGGTGTAGCCTCCAAAATCTGAGCCGCATGGGGGTGGTTTCCAATTGAGCCGCATAAGACTAGCCACGTGTCAAGGCTGCATGGTCATGGCCTCTCAGTATTTGAGCCGCATAGAGATGATCCACTTGATTGGAGCCGCATGAGGACAGCGGCCGCATGGGGTAGCTTCTTAGGATTTGAGCCGCATGATGATTGTCTCCACGATCCGAGTCGCATGAGAGCATCAACCGCATGGGAAGATGGCAGCCATATAGGGAGCTTTGGAGTTGGTAGATCGTGCCAGCTGTATAGGAGATTTTCTTCGTTTTTCGAAGAACGCGCCGTCATGTCAGAGTTCATCACCATTTCAGTCTTTAATGTCAGAGTCTTCACTTTACGTCAGAGCATTTAATGGGAGCAGTCACTTTATGGTCGGCCGTAAAAAGCAAGCTGCATAGGGCCACGTGATTCTTTCCTGAGCCGCATGAGGCTATTGGAGAATTTCTGAGCCGCATGAGGCTTCTTCTGTTTTAAGCCGCATGGGCTTCTTCTGTTTTGAGCCGCATATATATATACAAAAATATATATATATACAAAATATATATTTATATACAAATTATCACACATCATGGACGCGTGTGCCATAAAATTGTGGTAGAAGCTTCGATCTGATGACTCCATCTGGACTCGGTTCATGAGAGTTAGATACTTCCAGCACTCTCACCCCACGATGGCCATCGCTAATAATCGATCCTCGTTATCGTGGCACCGCATCCTCCATGGCCGACACCTCGTCGAGCCCCTAATCTGCCTGATGCTTGGCAACGAAAACTCGTCGCTGCGCCACGACCATTGCCTCGACAATAATTCTGTCAAGTGTCCTCATCCTCACCCCAGAACTGCATGATCCGCGATTTATGGGACGACGCCTCGGGATGGAGGTGGGACAGGACCAGCGATTGGCTGAGCCCGGAAGCGACGACTCACCTGGCCGTCGCGAACGTTAAGCTCATCGATTCCCCTGACACCTTGAGATGGACCCCCACTGCCAGAGGTACTTTCACGTTGGCCTCCGCCAAGATCGCGGTGTGCGGCATCAGCGTGTCGTTGCCTTTGATCGTACCTTTCTGGAACTCCTGCCTCCCGAAAAATGTTCATTTTTGATCTGGAGAACTCATCGGCGGAAGCTCCCCACCGACGACACCCTCTACACCATCGGCTTCAACCTTGCCTCCAAATGCCATTGCTGCACTGTGCACCAATCTGAAACTTTTGAGCACATCTTGCTTACCGGGGACCTCGCCACTCAGTTATGGAGCAGCCTCTCCCACAGTTGCGGAAAGGTACATCGAACCTGGGGCTTCAATGATATCATGGCCTACTGGGGTGAGTCACGGCCATCAGATTGTCGCCGCCGCTGGTATCTGGGTCCTTTGGAAGAACCGGAACAAACATAGGTACGAAGGCTGTACATACAACCCTAGCCAACTCATCAGGAAAACTATCCAACAAATCCTAAAAATCAGAAGGCGCTGCACTCACTCGCCAGCCCGGTTTTGGTTGTCATGGTTCTAACCGCGACCCCGGACCGTCTTTGTCGTCGGCTACAGCCTCTTTTGGTTCTTGTTTCCTTTTCGCGCTTGGGGCACTTACTTGTATAGGCTTCGACATTTTGCGCCTGATACATCAATAACAGTTCCTTTGCAATATATATATAATATAAATAAATATATATATATATATATATATATATATATATATATATTATATATATTATATATATAAATATATATTTTTATTTGTGTGTGTGTGTGTGTGTGTGTATGTGTGCAATTGGGGATAGCTATAGGTGTCTTGTAGGGGTAAGAACCTATAGGCATATAGGAGTGTGACAGTGAGTGCACTATTGTAGAGTGAGTGAGAGTGTGTATGAATGTCTCTCTAGAATACTGGGAGTTAGGGGACTGCAGTGCTATTGCACTGATGTATTCACCTGTGCACTGTGCGTGCACAGGACTTATGTTGGGCAGCATGTAATACAAGGCGATTGGGGACTATAGTAAGGATAAGTTCCTGTGTAGAGGTATTACCGTAGGAAGAGGGGGAACAGGTAAATAGGAAGCCTATGTGGACTTGATAGGCAAGTCTAGAAGTATCAGTTGTAAGTATAGGCCTATAGGATACTTGGGATGATAGAGAGGTTAAGAGGGATATAACAGGGCTTTAGTAGCCTGTAGCAAGGAACTTGACCACCTGTGTACATGTGTGCGCAGGTCAAGTTTGTAAGCTGCTGTACTGACTGCTTAGTGCACGCAGTCAATTGACAGCAGAGGAAACAGGGGCTTTGAGGGTTAGCAGCAGTATCAGTAGAAGATAGGGTGCTTCACAGGTTTTCTGGGAGCACGCTTTATAAACCTCTGTACTAGGTGTACAGGAATTTGGGGCTTTAGATGGGGGGATTTAACAACAATCTTGACATCAACTAGAGAAGGATGGCTTGGTTACAGTTGGTAATTAGCAATAGTAAAACACTAGGGAAAAGGTCTTGGGTTGTAGTGCAGAGTGATGTCTTGATAGGATAGGTAATGGTCAAGCTTGTGGAGGTGAGACAGAAAGAAATGGGAGAAAGCATGAGGCTTAACCACCTGTGCACAGGTTAGGTTGGAGGGCAGCAACACTGCTGCTTGGTGTGCTGCAGTTGCACAAGGCAACATAGCCTATTTGCAGACCACAAATAGCAGGGGGCAGTAGCAGCTATTAGAAAGAAAGGATAGGTAACAACTGGAGATGTTGGATACGGGAAAGTGAACAGGTTTGATAAAAGTTAGGGCATGTTTGAGGGCTATGTTAGGAAGTTTGATAGGCAATATTAGGTAGATAGGTTGGTTGTGAGTGGTGGGAATGTGTATCAGTTTGTGTGTGAGTGTGTGTTATGAGAGTGTGTCATAGGTGAAGCTTTGTATATGTGGTATTTGATATTAGTTACGTAAGGTTTGGGACCTGTGTGGGATATTGAGGATAGGTGTGAGTGTTAGTGTAATAGTGTGTATAGTCAATGTGAGAGAGTTTATGTGTGTTGTGTGGGGATATTAGTGTCGGTAGGGGTAAATGCTAGTAATAGGTAAATACAGAGGTTGGTAATGATTTGGGTAAAACAAATAGGCTATGCATTGGGTATACATGAGTATAGGTAATGGGTAAATGTATACAAGTAAGGTAATAGGGTATAGGATATTACGATAAGGTTAGGGTGTAGAACTAATATCCTAGAGACAGACTCAAATAACCTAGAAATAGCTAGTTTGACTAGGATTGACTAGTTTGACCTAGAGTTAACCTAGTTTGACCAATTTGACCTAGAAATGACTTTATAGCTAGATTTGGACTAGTTTAACTTGTTTTTATTCCGAATTTGAGGCACAATATCAAATACTATTGATATTTCATACCGGATCTCAGGCGAGTACATTCTCTGATAGTTTTTATTTTCTAATTCTTGTTATAATTCATGTATTTAGTGATGTACTACTTGATTCCTGACATGAAGGTTACATGGGTTAGTTGTTATGGTTTTTGTTTTGATATACATGCTGTTCTCATATCTCGTTGTATATTTTGACCTTCCTGCTCATATATTGACTGACACTATATTGTGATATTATGGATAGCCAATCATGCGTTACTCGTATGATTGAGTCGTACTATTACGGATATTGTTATCGATAGAACACTTGTTGGAAATGATGTCTCAAATATAGTTAGTTTAATTTCTTTTCTATCTAATTCGTGCTCAATGCGATCCTCTTACCACTTTGTCTTTTCATCCTTATTACATGATATACTAGATAGTTATG
>JANAVB010031119.1:0-7500 GCA_029216955.1 Iris pallida
GATATATATATAATATAATATATATATATATACATATATGCATATGTGTGTATATATAAATAAATATAGTATATGTATACGTATATGGGAATATATATATATATAATATATATATATATATATATATATATAGGTATATTAGTTGTTAATAAGAAGAAAAAAATAGGAAGCAACAGGCCGGCAGTCCAAGCCCTGGGCCTTTTCCCCTTAGCCAGGCCGGGCTTGCACAACCATAGCTGGGAAACCAGCATACAGCTCCAACCATTCAACCCGAGCCCGACCTACATATAGGCTTCCTACCCGACCCATCGGCTCTAACAGAGCTCACAGGCCCAGGACCCACCCCGCTCGGATTCACAGTTGGCCGAGTGTTAATACTCGTATACTACAGAGAACAGAGGGATCGAGAGAGAGAAGCGTCAAAACCCTAACCACCATGACGGTGCACCACCCGCGCACGTGCTAGCCCACCGTGGGCGACCTTCGGCCGGCGACGGAGTCGCTAGAAGCCACACGCGCGCGTGTATAGCTGAGAAACAACTGCAGCAATCGCAGCCGAGGGAGGCGACTTCGTGCCGAGGCTGTATCGTACACGCTCATCCTCTTGACGAACCGAATCTTCATGTACGAAGCTAACCTATAGCCCTTCAATCCTCTTTAAGTAGATTTGTATAATTCGCGGTATGTGCGTCGCAAATCGATTCCCAAAAATCGAGAAAAATCTCGAATTATGCATTATAGAAATTGTTCCGAAACACAAAGTTGGCGGTCGATTTACGACCAGGATATTGTGAAACTCGGAAAACCGCTTGAACAACCTTATAGACAATATAACCGAGATCGAGACCCTACTTTTAGTTTATTTTCTAGTTGATTATATTCTGTTTAAAATCGAGTTGAAAATCAGGAAAAAAAACTGATAAAAACTGTTTTGAAAACTTGAAAAACCATCCACACGACGTGCGTCCCGCAAAACCTGGCGACGTGGTCGCGAACCGAAAGCATCGAAAGGTGCGTAACGGCTACGTGGTCGTGTGGGCTTTGACAGAATTCAAATTGGTCGCGTGTGCACGACGAATTTGATACGTATCCGTCGGAATCGCCCTGTATCCGTGTAATACAAATTTAGTCATAACATCGTGCACGCTCGTCAGATCGAGATGAAACTTGCGCCAGCAAGACCGTATTGTTTTTCTGGTCCTGTATGCCATGTTTGGTCCAATTCTGAGATAGTTGAATCGTACATCGTTTTGCGGGCCCCACGGTTCCACTCAACAGGCAATTTTGTGCACGGCCCGCCGGAATCCAACTTTGGACATACGGTTGGTTTCGTATCGGAAAACCGGACCTGTTGACATATAGTTTAATGACTTTAGAGACCGTTAACTCTGGTACGCTTTTCGGTGCAAAGCGGGTCCAAGGAGAGACATCATTTTTGCCCAAAATTACCGTTTTGCCCCTATGTCCAGAATTGGACTTAAGGACAGGAAATCCTACCTAATTTGACTATTCTGAGAATGTTGGTACTGTTTATTTCAGCATCTGGAGACTTCTGCATGTGTTGACTGATTGTGGCTCATTGAGTGGTATAGTATTATTGGTTTCTCCAGCTAAGGACCTCAGGCAAGTGCACTTTCTGATTGCTTTCGATTCATAGTAGTCTTTTCATTTTATGTCTATACATATATCTTGCTGCTTGTTGACACGCTCGTCACATGGAGTAGTTGGAAGGGGAAATATCTTAGTAGACATATGGACTACCCAGAACTATTCCTCGTGTCTTTTGTGAATGATAGCAGCTGCACACGTCACGTGCAGGGTGTCGGATTTACCCCCTAGCTGTTCACATGTCAAAACAGATATTTCACACCACCTAGGTAGATGTTTTTTATTTTTCCTTTTTTCTCCACCGTGCCATGTCATCAGTTTCCTTCCAGTTTTCATATCTCATATGTTATTTTCATGTCTTATTAATTCTATTGTGTTTTCGTATTGTCGTCGGTTTGTATAATTGTTCCATTCCTGACTGAAAACCAACATTTTTCAGGTTTAGCCGCGATCACTCTTAGCATTGGGAAGGCTTGGGTATGCTGAGGTCAACCTAGAAATAGAAAGCAATTTCATTAATTGTAAAATCTTGTAGTTTCTTTGATTATAAGTGTTATAAATGTTGTAATAAATTTAGAAATGTGAATGAGGAGCAAATGTTGTATTTTGAGTATTTATTTCTTGCAGGCTTGACATCGTTCTACCGCCGACTCTGCGGCGTAGGCTGGCTTGGACACGTCTCGTATCCGAAAAGTAGGTACGGGTCGTGACAATTGAGGTACGGGGGAGTAGAAGTGGTCATGTGAACAATTCCAAAGTAGGTAATCAAGTGCAAACTCTGTAGCTTAGTCATGTGCAATTCAAGCCATTCACATAACCATGTTGTGCTCTAAATCACTTACTCATTTACAGTCTTTACTTACCATATTTGTATTTCAGTTTATCAGATATTTCTTTAGTCTTCATGTTTATTTCTTACAACGTTTTATGTATTTTATTCTGTAGCTTGCTTTACATTTCATGTCATGATATGAACTGTATGAGAGATATGTATTCGTTCCTGTCCTGATTAGACCTGTTGAAAATATTACAGAGAATGAGGAGGAGTTCTGCCCCCATATATTATGGCGCTGGCTTAGATGACACAGGTGACTTGGACCCCCAGCAGGATCCAGTAGTTACTGAGGATTTGCCTATTGTCTAGATTAGACTGCTAGACTAGTTATCTTATTTTAGTTGTTTTGCCTTGATGTGTTTCAGATATTTGGATATTGGTGTTGTTTAAATACCCAGACTTATTTCTTTCTGTTTGTAGTTCTCTGTTGAGGTTATCTATCTTATCTTTCTATTTCCATCTTAGACATTGTGATTGAGTTGTACCTTCTGTGTTGTCCTCCTTTTTGGAGAGTATATTAGTGTATAGGTACAGTTATATATTGTTAGATGTTGTAACTTAGGACAGCGTTCTACCGCCGACACTTCGGCGTAGGCGGGACGTACCCACTTCTCGTGCCCTTACACTTGTTACGGGTCGTGACAGATTGACTGTCTTATCTCACTTCAAGAATATGTGATAGTGTGCCATCATCTATAGGTAGGTGTTGTAGAAGAACGGATCATTCGTCTCTATGTCATTTAGCACCATAGTGCTAGAAGTATTCTCTTCATAGGAAATTCTCTCATCTGGGACCCTGACACGTTATGCATCTCATGTAATGCCATTCCAAGCTCCCTTATAGGGGTAAACAAAGTTCTAGTTTGCGAATTGTACAACTTCAAAATTGCATAGAAATTCGGCGTTGATCGATAGCCCAAATCTGGTCATCTCCACTACATGTATTAAATGGATAGTCTGGAGTTCTTTTTGAACTAGCCCATCAATCATTGACTAAATTATGTCTACTATTTTTTATTCGGGGCATAAACCCGTCTGGGTATATGTAGCAATGAAAGCCTTCCTTGGAGGGACATCAACTATTGCAAGGCCGAGAAGAATATCCATAATTCTTCATGGAAGACTATCTCGCAAAGTCTCATATGCATCTTCTACCATATGATACGCTATATTATTAACAGAAAGTCTCACTAGATAGGGGTTGTGTAGTTGCGTGACAGGTTGGGCTCTAATCCATATCTCTCTCAAGTGTCAATTGATAGAAGGCATGTAAGGGATAATGGCGCTCCATTTCTAGGACCAGACATCTCTCCTTACCAATCGAGTAGAGCTATGATTCATTTCCTTTAGCTACAGGGAGGACCGTAATAGTAACAAAATAACCAAACAAGAAGGAGGACATCATAACGACCACATTGTTATCGACAAACAAAGGTGACATAGTCATAATGCATCAAAGGACTTCATCGTCCTCCCATTTAAAAAGTCTCTTATGCTCATCAGAGCTCTTAGAAATTATAACGAGAATAGGTTATTAATTCATATAGCTTGGTCCTCCCCATATATCCTAGTGTTCCAGTAAGGATATCAACAGAAGCATCTAAGAAGAGGATCATCACTAAAAAAGATAAAAAAAAATGAGTTAATGACGGGAATGAATGAGAATTAAAATCAGCAAATTAAATTGGATTAAAGTAATTAGTTTATTTTAGCTCTCTACTAAATAACAAAGAATTTTTAAGTTGCCAAGATTGGAGGTTATATAAGGCAAAAGATTATACACAATCATGCAACCTTTACAATTTTACAAGAAATTGAATCAAGTTACCACTAAATTAGGATAGTTCTTTATTTAATACGAAGATTAATAACCACAAATTCTATTATTTTTTGTAGAAGCACTTAAATTATGGGTGGATCAGCAGCTTATTGTTAGCATATTGGATGTAGATGCATTAGTCATACGTACCTAATTTAAAATGAAAAGGGAGACTAGAATTGGTATGTCGAGGGATTCCTAAAGTGGGGGAGGACTACTATTTCTGTAGTGCTCCGACCCACAAGATGCCTTATGATGGATGGTTGGTTCGATGAAGACTTGTTGGACTTAGGAATATACGAAGGATCGCTTGGAAAGCTATGCGATCGTAGCGGAAATCGTCTTATAAAAGTGAGTAGTGTTGAACCCTTCGAAGATCCTTTAGCTTCATACTTAATAAAAGGATTGTATGCTATGTTTACTCGTTGAGTTGCTGAATAACACCTTACATGAAAGTCGAAAAGATAATGACAGATAATTAATCACATGGCCTGAAAACTGTTGCGAATCATTTTATCGATTGGGTGCTTCGAATCATTTCATGAATTGTGGGCTTGCGTGTTGTTGCCATGAAATACATGACAGGTGAAGAAAAAGTTCCAAATACTTAGGCAGTGAGTATATCGAGCCTTAGCTTGATGAATAGATGGTAACACAGATAATACGACCCAAAAATTGGGCAGTGAGTATGCTTGAATTATGTCCGAATGAACGTATGGTAATACAGATGCTAAGTCCCAAGAATTTGGCAATGAGTACATGTTGAGTGTTGGTTGGAAAGATGTACGGTATCAAGGATGTGGGAAAGAGATTGAGTAATCAGCATTCTATTATCCCGTCGCCGATGTAGAATGTTGATTACACTAAGACCCTGGATTGGGCAGTTGGTATTTATGAGCTCAGCTAAAGGCAAGATGGCAATACTAATGAGGATGGTGGCTGATTACTTAGTTTCCTTATCATGCATTATATGTTTTCTTAATAGATAAGTTGCATATATCTGCATGGTCATGGACAACTTGTGCACAAGGTAGTTCCTTAAACGGTAATTTGAGGCCACGGACCCGGTTCAACCTAGGGGAACAAGGATTGTTACTGATGTACTGGCATCAGAATGCGGGACCTTCAGTGGGGCTAGCTACCCGTACTACAAGGGACGCCGTTATACCAGGAATATGGTCCAAGATGACGTGTCGCTAGGGACCTTTATATAGATAGGTCCCGTGCTAATAATGTCTTGTGTAGGAAGAGTAAGTTATTACTCAATTACATGGATAGATGTCGGCTGTTGGTAAGAAATCACCTGAACGGTAACAATTATATTAAATTATGATATTGTTCCTAACAATGTCTTGTGCAGGCTGAGCAAGTATTATAAATGTACAAGGAGGGCTAAACGACTGTGGGTAAGAATCACCAGATTTGTATGCTTTACTTATGTTGGTTATGAATTGCTAAATGACCCTAAGGCAACGAGAACGACAACTTTTATAATATTCTATAACATGATTACTTAGTGTTGTCTTCTCAGGTGAGTTGGGCCAGCACCGCTTGCCAGTATATTGATGATGTACTGACCCACGTTGTGGGCAATATTTTAGGTGCTTGCGCATGGAGGAAATTGTTTGATTAGTGCTTGGCATCTATGAATCGGATGGGTGCGAAGAATCGGATGGGTGTGCAGAAGCTCTTCTTACAAGACGATGTCATCTGCTATACGGGACATAATGTATAGAACATTGTAACTCAGATGAACTAGTGAGATTGTAAGCAAAGTTGGCATGTACGATTGTAATGCCTAAATGGCAAGTATATATTCAGTTGTCTATTCAAGAGCCCTGTAATCTGTTGTAAATTTTGTATTCAGCTGCAAGTCTTGTAATCTATTAAAATTATCAATAAAGAGATATATTTCTTCATATCTTGTTGTGACTTCAATTTATCTACTTGGTTTTGCTGTTTTGTCGTTGTTTTCTAAAAATACTAGAAACTGTAGTGGTTTTGACTTGTACAAGTACAATCTAGAATTGTACGAGATCTCGTACAGTGGCTAGTTTTCGATCCCCCAGGACCGGGGCATGACATAATGGTATCAGAGTACGGCTTTACGTTATTGGATTCTTATTCGATTTGTTTCAAATCAAAGTTGCTACTTTGATGATTCAAAGCTGCTCTCGCGATGACTCAAACGTTGCTTCCGCAATTACTCAAAGTTGTTTCCGCGATGAAATCAAAGTTGCCACTACGATGACTCAAAGTGCTTCCGCGATTATTCAGTGTTGCTTCCGAATTATTCTAAATTGATCCTTGACTGAAAATCTGTTGATTCTCCACTCACTGGGTGTTCCAAACAATAAGTCTAAATATGTGTGTTGTGATTTGTGTGCTATAATAAATTCTTAATGATTACAAAATGAATAACAATGATGCGATGCAATAATAAGTTGGTAAGGTATGCTTGATGTTTCGAGTATGGGATTCATAGAAGTCGGTTGTTATGTGGCCATCGACAGTGGGTGATGGCATGGTGTAAACCCCTTGACCAAATCTTCTCAATTATTAAAAACTTATGCCCATTCATTATTGTTTCATTCATTTGTTTATGTTTATTTACTTACAAATATAAATGAAAGAGTGGAGTTGGTAATATATAAATTGAAAGGGACTTAAATGAAAAGTTGAGATTCAAATCTCAACTGCTGTTTGAATATATACTATCAAAACTGAGCCCTAACTTAAACTTCCAGTTTGAATGTTATGATCACTCCAAATCAGACTTTTAATCTGATTTCCTCTATCTGTTACTCCCTTTGATCAAATCTAAACACTACATATATATATATATATTTTATATATTATATATATATATATATATATATATATATATATATATATATATATGAATGTACGTATGTATGTGTGTGTGTAGGCAACAGCTGATCCCAAACCCTTACGAACCCTAGAAATCCTACTTTCTTCCCTGCCGCGAGAACAATCGAAGATGAGACTAAGGAGCCAATCGATCTTTGAAACCCTAACCTATCAGGTAATTCTTGCACCTGTTAATTTTCCTGTCATCAACAACAAAATATGATGAGACCTAAGTATTTGACCTAATGTTAAGGAGGAATAATGTTTGGGTTCCATGTATCGATATATTAGAACAGGTTATGATTAATGGCTTATCTTTGCAAGTAGACAAATTCGTGTATCTATCAAGGGTGGAAGTGTCAGAGAT
>JANAVB010031119.1:12500-96386 GCA_029216955.1 Iris pallida
TCTGCCACCTATACTGGACAATGTTACACTCCTCGGAATCTTCCAACAGCTCATTGCTTCCCAGACAACGTAAGATAACATCTTCTGTGACACCTTGAGAGAGGCTCTTCAGACTAGAGATGCTACCCAAACGTGCCCAGGATGTTCCAAGGACTTTATGAATCTCAGGCCCAAGGAATTCTATGGGACGGAGGGGATTCTCTACGCCGATGAGTGGTTAGAGAACGTGGAGAAATTTCTTCATATGGCTCAAGTTCCTGATGATCTGAAGATCGAGTCAGCCAACATGTAGCTTTTCGACATCGCCCGGACGTGGTATAGAGATGAGCCTCAACTTTTTGCACCAGATGTGACTTGGGTGTAGTTCAAGCAACTGTTCAAGAAGAAATTCTACCCCGACGTAGCTCGAGAGGTGTTAATGAGTCAGTTTGAGAGTCTGGAGCAGAGAAACCTCACCGTCAAGGAGTATACCTCGACGTTTTCCTGCCTCAATCGCTTCGCAGAGAGCATGGTCACCACCCTTGAAAGCAAGGCCCGACGATTCAGAAAAGGATTATCTTACAAGATTCGCCTAGCTATCGCCACCAGTCGAGCCACTACCTACGAGGAGATCTTGAAGATCACACAAACAGTAGAAAAAGTGCTGAAACGCAAGCCGAAGAGAGACCGAGATGCATACGGAGGATGTAGCAGCCAATTGGGATTGGCAAAATGTTCCAATGTTCTAGGGAAGACCACAGTACAACATCATCATCAGCAACCAAGAGCCGTCCCATGCCTGAATCAAGAGCTTCCAACGTGTAAGTATTGCAATAAGAAGGGACACAGCCAAAGCGATTTCCATTGGAGACTAGGCCAATGTTTAAACTGTGGTTCGGATCAACATCAGTTTCGAGATTACCTAAAGCATCAACCTGTAGTACTAGGAGGGAATCCACGAGGATCGCTTCCCGATCAGGCAGCAGATGTTAGCACTACAAGGAGCGACTAACGGTAACAGCTCATAATTTTAGGATAATTTCAACTAATATGTTGAATTTTATGATTGGTATGCTAGTTGCTTATTTTGGATAGGGTCACTCTATTATAGAATAAGCATGCTAGATACTTTATAGTTTTATAAGTATACTCTTCATGATTTCTTTCCCCTTAAATTTCGAGGACAAAATTTTCTAGGGAGGTAGATTTATAATCCCCTTGACCAAATCTTCTCAATTATTAAACACTTATGCCCATTCACTATTGTTTCATTCATTTGTTTATGTTTATTTACTTAAAACTATAAATGAAAGAGTGGAGTTGGTAATATACAAATTGACAGAGATTTAATGAAAGTTGAGATTCAAATCTCAACTACTGTTTGAATATATACTCTCCAAACTGAGCCCTAACTCAAACTTTCATTTTGAATGTTATGATCACTCCAAATCAGACTTTTAATCCCTTTTCCTCTATCTATTACTCCCTTTGATCAAACCTAAACACTAGATATATATATATCTATAGGCAGCAGCTGATCCCAAACCCTTACGAACCCTAGAAATCCTACTTCCTTCCCGACTGCAAGAACAATCGAAGCGGAGACAAAGGAGCCATTCGATCTTCGAAACCCTAACCTCTCAAGTAATTCTTCCACCTGTTAATTTTTCTATCATCAACAACAAAATAGGATGAGACCTAAGTATATGACCTAATGTTAAGGAGGAATAATGTTTGGGTTCCATGTATCGATCTATTAGAACAGGTTATGATTAATGGCTTATCATTACAAATATACAAATTCGTGTATCTTTCAAGGGTGGGAGTATCAGGGATATATAGATTTGTCAAAAGATAAGTTATGATAGTGACAGTAGAGGGGAGGGGGATTCATTGTGTTCAGAGTTGTAGTACAAGGGGATTCCCCTGTACTTCTATGGGGCACAAAAACATATAGGTGCTGCCTATATCTTAAACTCAAGGGGCTCAGGTGTAGCTAGCCTGGGAATGACATAAAGGTAGAACAATGGGGGGAAAGAGTGTTAATGTTGTATCAAAATAGTAGGAATAAAGTCATATACCTCTGGGTGTGACAGTAGGAAATCTTGAGTCCTATCTTCGAGTAGGTGTCCCTAGGTGGCCATTAGCCCTATGAGCAGACTGATCCAGGATTATACAAATGTGAAACCTATAATGAACCTATGTCTATTGCATATGACACTTGTTTAATAAGTATCAGTAGAAAAAAAATTAGGATTCCATGCGTGGACAAGGAACTCGTATCCCATGGGGGTGCCTATTCTATATCAGATCTCCTAGGAACTGCTCTAAAATAGGTACAGAGGACAGAGGAGGAGTTAATAGGGTTGAGTAGGAACTCAGAAGGTACCGAGGGTTAGCTATTATGTAATAGATATCAGAGTTAGATAGAGTAGGAGGGAATTGGGTTAGTGTCCTAAAGATCAGGTATCCGTTGGTTATCTGTGTGGGGTACATTGTATCTGATAGATATCACAGGTATAGGCCCTGCTAGTGCCTACCAACTGGTGCAAATACTTTTTCTCTTATTTTATTGTTGTGCTTGGATTGGCCTACACGACCAAGGAAAACTTCCGTCCTCAAGGGGTTACACTGACCCTGAGGCCAAACCTTACATCTCCATATCCCACTGTTCGAAGGCCATAGACCTCTTCACTAACAATGTATCCACATGACCCATTGGCACAAATGCGACATCAGACACAATAGGCTAATTGAGTACTAGAGTATCCATTTGTCTCTTGTGCAATGCTTTATCTCTCATACATTGCTCTGTCCTAGTAGATTGCTACTAAACTCTTTTGGCCAGGCTATAACTAATATCAGATTACCTATTCCCAAATTCCCTAACGGATACTCCATGTATCTAGTATAGAAATTTTCCACCAGAGTTTATAATCAGGTTCTCATGACTCGCTCATCCCTTGATGCCACACTATTGTATGTATTTCCCCACTCATCTGGACCTAGGTTACATAAGAAAACTGAGAGGGTTACCTACATGTAATCCCTTCCCCAAAGTCTGTAGTAGAGAACATGCCATTAGCAGGTAGGTAGGACTGAAAAGAGATGGGTAGGCCGAGTATCCATATACTCATACACAGGGGGATACAAATATTCATGTAAGGGTGGTTAGGTACATGGGCATGTCATGATTAGGGGTATCTACAAATCAGTTGAGGGAAGTTAAGCAAATATACACATGTGAAACATAGGAAAATATGTGTAAACCAACGTATAGAATCCTGCTACAAATCAAGAAACTTTAGCTATTCTAATTGGGAGCTGTAGTATCTTTGGTTTGGACTATGGCTGGGAATTGCACTACCTAATAGGCATTATCCTCACTTAAGGTATCAGCCAGCACAAGTTTAGGGTATCAAAGTAAGAATTAGTGGACCCCATAGTTGTGAATAGGAATCACCAAACTCGATGGTGTACCAGAATAATGTTCTCCATACATGATAAGTGCATCAGGATGTGTAGGTGTGTTAAGGGTATGCTGGGGTAGGATAAATGTGTATCAGTAAAATAAAGAGGGCCATAAGTTTTTATCTTGTGAGAAAGGGAAGGTATACATTGTGTAGGTAAGGGTTAGTAAATGGAATAAGACAAAGTTCATGGATACCATAGAGGATATCTGGGTGCATAATAGCAAAGGGTATCTAGACGGATTTATATATAAATATATAAAATATATATATATATATATATATAAGGCTTTATGAGAAAGAGGTTGGTAGTGTGGATAACTCTAAAATATAGATAATTGAGACCAAAAGCCCAACTGATTTAGAATGGAGTCCAATATATATATATATATATATATATATATATATATATATATAAATATATATATATATATATATTTATATTATATATATATATATAGTTATATATATATATATATAGTTATATATATAAGGCTTTATAAGAAAGAGGTCGGTAATGTGGATAACTCTTAAAATATAGGTAATTGAGACCAAAAGACCAACTTCTTTAGTTTAGAGTCCAAATGGTTAGGATCGATCTAGAAACCTAATAACCAAATAATTAATTAATTTGATGTCTATTTACCTATTGACAGTTCAAATTTATAAAATATGTTACCTAGACTCAAATTTGGCACCAAACCCGTATCCGCATCTGTCACACCCCAGAACCAGAATACTGGAGAGCGGGAGAATGACTCAGCCAGCTACGTATTACGGGTAGATGAATACCTTATAATACGATCAATGCTGTCTAAAAGACAAGGGGGTGCATACTACATGAAAGTCTCGCTATGGTCACTTCACATCTATTGTCTCAATCATTCAAACAAGAAGCAATAACAGAGAACATTTAAGAATAAGCAATAAGGCGTCCCAAACACTTAGTCAAAATGTTCTTGAGATCTGGCTTTACAAAACATAGCCAGATGATATAGCAACATATACACAATTGTTATCAGCTGCAGTCTGACTTAATTACAATTATGTAAAAGTAAGTACAAGACAATCCGACTAACATGTCGGTGCCAAGCGGCAAAATGTAAAGTAATTAACAAAACGAGCAGGAAAGTAAGGAACCCACTCGAGTCCTCCTGCGATCATTCCTCTAGTATTGACCATCTTGGAGGTAGAAATAAGCTGAGTCCTCGGGGACCGGCTCTAAATCTGGCCATGCAAAACCAGAGAGGTTAGACCTCTAATAGCAAGTACCGCAAGGAAGCACGATATGAGGAATTTAAACCAGTGAATAAGCGAATATAATAATAGATCTCTGCTTGCTACTGGGATTCACGTAACATCACGACACTTCGAACCAACTTCCCAACCAAACAAGGACAGAAGTTGGCCCGTCATGTCCTGATGCTCGGATCATCTCAGTTAGGTAACATAGTAGGTACAGTACACAAACAAATCAACTTAAACGGCCATCCAACTCCTACGGCTTACTACTGTGAGTCCCAAGTTATCCTGGAATTATGCAATAAGGATTTCTCAGTTCTTACTATGGGCAAGCAAGGTTAGTCTATCCAATCAATCAATTGCGCCAATCATGAATTAGACGAGTCCCTGTGGGACGCCCGTCATCAATATACAATATACAATAATATAAGCAGATACCGCTCCCTGCCCATGTGGCAGATTTGCAGTATCTGTGGGAACCAGCCGGCCTGTTGGGCACTAATAGTCCCAAAGAGGGCTGCCATGTAAGAACTCAGAAATCCATTCTCTTTATGCAATCATTATTTTATTTAACTTAGTAGCCTCTATGTTAAGTGAAATCCCATGCACTGGGTCATGGTCATTCAGAATGAGCACTTTCGTACAAGTACGATATGCCCAGCTCTACAACGATACTCGTGCGGTTAGGTTGTAGGTCTCACATAGCGTAATACAACAATTAAAACTAACCACGGAATAATCATGCCTTGACCATAAAGTACACATGCTGCTTTCGTAAAATAAATAAATAAATTGTAGCCTGCATGTATCTATATGCCAATATTCGAGATTGGCCAATCGATTTCAATAGTTCATAGTTGATATGAACGTGTCTTATTCCATTCAATTCAATAAGACGACTAGCCAGTCTCTTAGTTCCAACTAGGAACGCATGTCAATTATAAATTAAGATAACAATCAATGTTAATTAATGCCAAATTCGGGAAATAAAATCCATCTCATGCGGTTGGGAAATAAAAATCTCATGCGGCTGAGGAATGAGATTGGGAAATAAATAATCCATGCGGCTGAGAAATGAGATTGGGAAATAAATAATCTATGCGGCTGAGAAATGAGATTGGGAAATAATTAATCCATACGGCTGAGAAATGAGATTCTCATGCGGCTGTGAAATGAGATTGGGAAATAAATAATCCATGCGGCTGAGGAATGAGATTGGGAAATAATTAATCCATGCGGCAGAGAAATGTGATTCTCATGCGGCTGTGAAATGAGATTAGGAAATAAATAATCCATGCGGCTGAGGAATGAGATTGGGAAATAATTAATCCATCGGGCTGAGAAATGAGATTCTCATGCGGCTGTGAAATGAGATTGGGAAATAAATAATCTATGCGGCTGAGAAATGAGATTGGAAAATAAATAATCCATGCGGCTGAGAAATGAGATTCTCATGCGGCTGTGAAATGAGATTGGAAAATAAATAATCCATGCGGCTGAGGAATGAGATTGGGAAATAATTAATCCATGCGGCTGAGGAATGAGAGATCCATCTTCTCAGAAAACCTGAGAAGGATGGTCATGGAACCCTTGGTTTCCAAGCTCCATAAAACCTTCACCGTAAGTCCAAATTTGGACGTCCGTAGGTCAAAATAGGGTAGAACAAAATTCTCTACAACATGGAACCATCAAAACTTGGAAATAACAATGTTAAATAGATCAAAACCCAAGAAATCCGAAAATACTATAAACTTAGATCTAGAAGAATTTAGCCATAGAAATTAAAAATGCCAAGCACTAAGGTGTCTTAGAATATTGAGAGGAAGACAATGGAACAACAAAAATGGAGATCCATCAAGAAGCAAGTTGGCACTTGCCTATCTCTTCTAGGTTGGTGGGAGAGTTATGAGGAAGAAGAAGAGTAATAAAGAGAGAGAAAGGGTTTGGGGCTTTAAATCGGGTGGTGGTAGGTGGAGGTTTATTTCGGTTCATGATGAACCAACATAATTAAACCAATCTGAGCCGAACCCATAGCAAAGCTGAAGCAGAGTATAAAAGCAAAAAGTAAAGTACAGAAATAAAATTGCAGGAAATTAATGAACATGAAATTAAAGGGATTTAAATACAGAGCAATACATGATAAATATAAAATATTTATATTTAAACAGTACATGCATTCTAAAAATACGTATTCTGGGAATGGGAAGTGACATCTCTACCCTCCTTAGAAAAATTCTGTCCTCGGAATTTCAGATCCAAGCATGATAGAAATATCGAAGCTAAACTAATCTAAGTATAAACAATTGAGTAAACAATCATTCTACAATGATAATAACAAGTAATGTATCTACATCTAACAATCTACAATATTAAGTAATTCTACTCATAAGGTGACAAGCATGAGGAGTTAAGACAATCAAGGTATACAGAAGGAAATATACCTTGTGAGTCAAACAGGTGCGGATACCGTGATCGAATATCATCCTCACGTTTCCACGTCGACTCTCCTAAAGATTGATGACCCCAAGCAACCCGGACAGGGTTAATTGTTCGGTTCTTGAGTAACTTCTCTCTTCGGTCCAAAATAGACACAGGCTGTTCCTCGTAAGATAGGTTGGTACCAACAACCAGCTCAGAATGATCAAGGACATGGCTTGGGTCCGATACATACCTTCGCAACTGAGATACATGAAATACGTCATGCACCTCTCGTAACGAAGGTGCAAGGGATAAATGATAAGCAACATCGCCTATCCTCTCAAGGATAACAAACGGGCCCACGTATCGGGGACTCAACTTCCCGCGAATGCCAAATCTAATGACCCTACGGGTAGGTGAGATCCGCAAGAATACGTGGTCCCCAACAGAAAATTCTAGCGGCCTACGATACTGGTCTGCCCAATGACGATGTCGATCCTGCGCAACTCGAAGTCGCTCTCTAATTCCTTTAATCACTTTCACTGTCTGAACAATCATCTCCGGGCCTAACATCTTTCTCTCCCCAATATCGTCCCACGCTAGTGGCGACCTACACTTCTTACCATATAGTGCTTCAAATGGCGCCATCTGGATACTGGCTTGATAACTGTTGTTGTATGAGAACTCGACCAAGTGTAGGTGGCTCTCCCAAGATCCTCCAAAATCTAGGGTGCAAGCTCACAAAATGTCTTCTAAAGTCTGAATTGTTCTTTCTGATTGCCCGTCCGTCTGTGGATGGTATGCCGTGCTAAATCTTAACTTGGTACCCAAGCTATGATGTAAGCTCTTCCAAAAATGTGATATAAAACGGGTATCTCTGTCTGACACAATACTGACTGGGACCCCATGCTGTCTGACTATCTGCTGCATATACAATTCTGCCAACTTCTCCGTAGATTGACCTACTCTAAAAGAAAGAAAATGTGCCACCTTCGTAAGCCGATCTACGATTACCCAAATAGCATTCTTACCACTTGGTGATCTCGGTAAACCGGTCACAAAGTCCATTGTGATATGTTCCCACTTCCATTCCGGGATAGGAAGCGGTTGCAATAATCCAGCTGGCCTCTGCTGCTCTTCTTTCACTTGCTGACATACCAAGCAACGGGAAACGAATCTAGCTATCTCCTTCTTCATCCCGTTCCACCAGAAGTGCTGCTTGATATCTTGATACATCTTGGTCCCTCCAGGGTGTACAGAATACTGAGAACTGTGAGCTTCTGTCATAACCTCCTGTCTGATATCTCCACTAGGCACACATAGACGTGACCCACACCTAAGTGTACCATCCTCATGAATCTGCATCTCCTTTCTGAGTCCTGACTCACATTCTGCCCTAAGCTTCTGAATCCTTGGATCTTGTGCCTGAGCTGTCTTGATCCTTTCTACCAAGTCGGATTGAACTTGTAGACTTGCCAGAACTCCTACATCACTAGGAAGTATAACCTCGATGCCCATCTCCTGAAGGTCTTCTAAAATATGCTTTTGTGTTGTCAATATAAATATGCCGCCTCTCCTGCTGAGAGCATCTGCTACCACATTAGCCTTGCCTGGATGATATTGAAGCTCCACGTCGTAATCCTTAATCAACTCCAACCATCTTCTCTGCCTCATGTTCAGTTCCTTCGGAGTAAAGATGTACTTCAGACTTTTGTGGTCTGTGTACATGTCCACTCGATCACCATAAAAGTAATGCCTCCATAGCTTCAAAGCAAATACTACTGCTGCCAACTCCAAGTCATGAGTCGGGTAATTCTTTTCGTGGTCTCGAAGCTGCCTAGATGCATACGCTATCACCTTCCCATACTGCATGAGGACACATCCAAGTCCTTTACCTGACGCATCACAATAAACGATAAAACCTCCGGGTCCAACTAGCAATGTAAGAATAGGCACTGATATCAACTTCTGCTTCAAATTCTCAAATGATGCCTGGCATTCTGCCGACCAGATGAAGGTACATCTTTCCGTGTCAATCGGGTCATGGGTGCTGAAAGCCTCGCAAAGTCTGATACAAACCTTCTGTAATATCCTGCCAATTCCAAGAAACTCCGTACATCTGCTATGGTCTTGGGTACTGGCCAACTTTCTACTGCTTCTACCTTCTTGGGATCTACTGCTACTCCAGCTCCTGATATGATATGACCCAAAAATGAAATATGATCCGACCAAAACTCACACTTGCTGAGCTTGGCATACAACTGGTTCTCTCTCAGAACCTATAACACCTTCCGGAGGTGATCTTCATGCTCCTCTTTACTAGTTGAATATACAAAAATGTCGTCGAGAAACACAACGACAAATTGATCCAAGTACGGCATAAAGATGCGATTCATTAAATCCATAAAGATTGCTGGAGTATTGGTCAAACCAAACGGCATTACTAAGAATTCATAATGCCCATACTTTGACCTGAATGCTGTCTTGGGAATGTCCTCCTTCCGAACCCTCACTTGGTGATACCCTGAACGAAGATCTATCTTGGAGAAAACTCTAGCTCTGCTCAACTGATCAAACAAGTCGTCGATCCTGGGTAGTGGATACTTGTTCTTTACTGTTGCCACGTTAAGCTTCTTGTAATCGATACACAATCTGGATGACCTATCCTTCTTCCCCACAAGTACTACTGGTGCTGTCCATGGTGATACGCTAGCTTGGATGAACTTCTTCTCCTTCAGTTCCTCTATGTGCTGATATATCTTGGCCTGCTCGGAATCTGCCATTCTATAAACTCGATCTGATATCGGTTTAGTTCCAGGTGCCAATTCTATACTGAACTCAATATCTCTAACCGGTGGTAGACCTGGAAGTTCTTCAGGAAATACGTCTAGAAACTCTTCAACTACCTTCGGGACTTGAACTTCTTCCATTGCCGTCACTACTCCCTGCTCTGGTCGAGTTGCCACTGATCTGACTAAGGTGAACCTCTTCATGCCTGGAATATCAAAAGATACACTCCCTCTACGACAATCTATTGTCGTATGACTGTCTTTCAGCCAGTCCATGCCTAAGATAACGTCGAAATTTCCAACTGGAAATTCTATCAACCTGGCGGGTAAGGAATGCCCGCAAACTACAACACTACATGCTAGAATAACTCTACTAACTCCTACGAGCCTATTACCAGTGAGTATATTTAACCTCCCTGGCAATGCCTCGAACTCCATTCCTAGTTGTGTGGTAAATTATGCTGATATAAATAAGTGTGATGCTCCCGAATCAAATAATGCTACTGTGGGATAAGAGGCGACGAGAATGTTACCTGCCACAACATCTTCCGATGCCAATGCCTCTTCCAAGGACAGAGTGAATGCCTGCCCTCGACCTCCTTGTTGGTTTCCATGCTGCGGCCTAGCCTGGTGCTGCTGCTGGCCCCTGCCT
This sequence comes from Iris pallida, assembly GCA_029216955.1. Taxonomy (NCBI): domain Eukaryota; kingdom Viridiplantae; phylum Streptophyta; class Magnoliopsida; order Asparagales; family Iridaceae; genus Iris; species Iris pallida. The sequence goes on from JANAVB010031119.1 coordinate 23,051, forward strand.
CGATGGTGCTGGGGTGGTCTATGCTGGCGTTGCTGTATCGGCGGTCCCTACTGCCGAAACATCTGAGCTTGCGTCATGAACGGGCGCTGTGCCAACGGCCTCACTGCTATCGCTGGTCCTTGATATTGTCCTGCCCCTGGTGCTGGCAGAGCAGGAAACTGTTGTACTGGTCCTCCTGACCTCGAATTCATGGGACATGTGGTAACCCAATGATCTGGGTTTCCACATATCAAACACTGCCCGTTCAATGTCCGACACACATCTCTAGTGTGCCCTACCTTCCTACAATAAGTGCAGCCCGCTGGGGGTTGCTGGTTCTTCCTCTGTTGCTGTTGCTGCTGCCTGACTGGTGGTGCTAGCCCTCGTACTGCTACATCGTGAATGCGAATGCCAGGGCACGGTACTGTTGCTCGGGGCACTGCTCCTCCTCCTCCTTCAATCTGACTGTGGGATCTCTTTTGACCTCCAGTCCTTGCCGTAATCCTCTGAACGGTTATCTCATGCCTTCGAGTCACCGTCAATACTTCATCAAAAGTCTGGTAATTGTGCCCCTCTATCAATTGCAAGAGCTCAAGATGAAACCCTTGCTGGAACCTCATAGCCCTCTGGCTCTCTGTTGCTACCATCTCTGGGGCGAACCTACTCAATCTGCAGAACTCCGCTGCATAAGCGTCTACCGTCTTGCCATCCTGCCTGAGGTTGATAAACTTCTGTTGTAGCTCAAACTGCGCCACAACTCCATAGTACTTTGCCTTAAATCTTACTGTAAAATCGTCCCAAGCCACAGGACGTCTGATGCCTACCTCCTCTGATTCCCACAAATCACGTGCGAGATCCTGAAGTAACAACTTCACCTGATCCACACGTTCTTCTGCCGGCACCTTAGCGGCTGTCAAAATAGCCTCAATATCCTTAAGCCATGCATCTGCTGAGATGGCATCCTCCGTGCCTTCGAAACGGCGGGGGTTGTACTTGGAAAACCTGGCTGACGCTCCTGAATCTGTTCTCACTCCTCTTTCCATAGCCGTATACAATCCTTGGTTAAGCAACACATTCTGCTCTTGTAACTGAGCGTGCATGCGTTGCTGGGCCAACATCTGATGTTGCTGAGTAGCCATCATCCCTCTCATGATCTCTAGAAGGGCTGGTGTGTCTACTTCCACAGGGGTAGGTGGAACTGTTGGTGGTGGTGGAACATCCGGATACTGCGGTCCAGCTGCTGCTTCCACTATTACTTCTTCTTGGATGGTCTCTTGAGTTAGTACCGGCCCTTGTTGCTGACCAACATGGTCTGGTTGTCCGTGTTGCCCATGTTGTTGTTGCCCAGTCCTGACAGATGCGAACGAGGTGCCCCTAAGAAAAGGGACAAGAGAACAATCAAACGATCGGACTGGAAAGATCAATAAAGTCAAAGGATACCGGAATGTCAAGCTAGAGTCGAGAGTAACGAATCATAAGATCAAGGGGAAACATGTGTGATTGAGACATCCTATAAATTAAAACACCCCACAAGTCTGAAATCAGACCTGTATGGGCCACCACTAAAACGTATCTCAGGACCACATGCAAGTATAACTTTCCGAACTTATGCAGTATTTACATTTTTTTTATGTTATTTTCTTCTCATATTATACCTGTTTCATCGTCTACTATTTTACTTGTTTTTTTGTTATACGTGCATGTAGAAATTCTCTTATTTTTCGTTATTGCTTGTCGTATTAGATCTTCATGTTCTTGTATATTTCTTGAGATTGTCATTGTCCAGTACTGTGTCGCTATGCCCTTGATTGACTTGATCGGATCTTGTAGGAGAGGAGATTGATACTAGGATTGGCTATTCTTGATTGGAAGTATCTTGTATTGTACTACAATTGAGACAAACTATAGATTGGGAGTATCTTGTATTGTACTACAGTCTATAGGAGTTATTCGATTGATTGTTAGCCAAGTATAGTACTACATTTTCCATATGACATGTCATTTCTTAGATGTTCTTCTTGCACTGTTCTTATCTTCCATATATGTTATTTACTGTCACAGTAGAAGGCATATTTTATGTATCTTACTAGTCCTCTGAGGACCTGATAATCTCTTCAGGTTTAGGCGAGGTTGACCCAGGTGCAGACGAGCATGTGTAGGAGACGTATTACGATACCACTGCAGCTGATGATGTCATTTGATGTTTAGCATAGTTTGGACTCAGTTATTTCATTTCATGTCTTTACTTTACATCCGTCTACTGGTAGTGGATTTGTATCCACCGGACGTGACTTGAATTTTTAATAACTTGAAACTTCATTTTATATTATTCTCTAGTATTCAATTCTTAGTATTTATTTGTTACTTATTGGAGTTGGTTGTATCTTTACTTCTGTGGATGAAATATAGATTGCCTTGATTGTTCTAGAATTTTGTGACCGTTAGTTTATAGACAGCATTCTACAACCGACACTGCGATATAGGCTTGTAGAAGCATGAAAAAGAAGAGAAAATTGATCCATACGGCCAAGGGGACGCATGCGGCTCAAGAGTCCCATGCGGCTCAAACACATAGGTAGTTCAAGTGGACTCCATGCGGCCCGCAGAGGGAAGCCACGTGTCTTTTCAGAATGGCTGTACCCAGCGTCATTCAGGCACAATTAATGCTCTGACGGCTGACAGCTGACAGCTGACAACTGACAGCCCTGACGTAAAGTAGTCATAATGACTGACACAAAAGCACTATCTTCCTAGGGAACTGGAGAAAATCTTCACAGCTTCGAGGCAAGTGTATGCGGCCAGACTAGACGAGTTCATGCGGCCAGTGCAGAGAAATCTATGCGGTTCAATCATGAAGGTCCCCCATGCGGCTCGGCCATGAAGAAATCCATGCGGCACGGCCATGAAGACTCTCATACAGCTCGGCCGTGAGGACCCCCATGCGGCTCGGTCATGAACATATTCATGCGGCTCGGTCATGACAACCTTCATGCGGTTCGAGTATAGAGACTATTCATACAGCTCGGTCATGAAAGCTTTCATGCGGCTCGGTCATGACGACCTTCATGCGGCCCAAATATGAACGCTACTCATGCGGCTCAACAATGATAACAGGACACGTGTCCTAAAGATAATCAAATTTTGGGTCAGATCCCAATGATTTGGGACACGTGGCAAGAGAATGAATTAAATTGATTCATTTAGATTTGCGGATATCAGCAAATCATCATAATAGGGATTTATTGCAATCAACATTAATGACTGACATGATTTGGCATAATCCTCATTAATGGCCCAGATCCTTCATGCTCAAGATTAATGGTCCAGATTGATCATTTACCAAGCCACCGCCACTTTGAGAATTGGCAATCATTGCAAACCCTAATGAGGCTCTCCACTATTATAAATAGCAGGGTGCCATTCCCTTGCAAAATAGATACACATACACAGAGAGAGGCTCCCCCAATAATCAGAGAGAAAAAATACACAGAGATCAATCCAGAGAGAGAGAAGCCAGAAGAGCAATACGAGGAGAGCAAGAAGAGCATTTCTTCATCAACGCCAAGCATCTCGTCACAGGAGCCAAGGCTACGTCCGATCATCCAAGGAGTAAGGCAGAGCTGCCGTCGCTTTCTCGAGCCTCTATCGTCACCCCCCAGAATCAAAAATAAACAATTGTACTTAGATTGCTGTACCTAGGTTTTCGTCTCTAGGCTTTCTTTGTACAAGCGAGTTTGTAACGTGAAGTAAAAGTCCAGTCCTCCCATAAAACTGTTCTGCTCTTTTATATTTTATGGCAAACACGATGGCAACTCTGCTGGGGACAAACTTTTCCACGGCTGAAGAGTTGGTGACGCAATCGGATGTAGCCAAACTTGGCTCCATTCAACAGATGATGGTCGCCCGGTTCGACCAACAGGCGTTCGAAGAGATGCTCTACAACAAGAGAGCTGGCCCGGTCCAGAAGCAAGCTCGCACGAAGAAGGCCCGCAAGGAGTGGAGACCCCGATCATTCGCTCCTACTGAAGCTCTTGCAGAGATACCCTCTGTTGCTCAAGACGGTGGAGAAGACTCTCCTGCGGCCCCACTTCAGACCGTAGACAACTCTGTTGTCCCCAAGTCCGGCAGAAGAAAATGCTATGATGCTGGACTTGCAGGGGCAAAGAGGAACTCTATGTGATCCGAGCCGCATAATGGTGCTAGCCGCAAGGAGAAAGCTCATACGGCTGCATCCGCCAGCCACATGAAGAAAGCTCATACGACCACATCTGTCAGCCGCATAGCTTATGCGGCTACAGTTGCCAACCGCATGGATGAAACTTATGCGGTTACTGAAGTCAATTGCTTGTAAAAAACCTATGCGGCCACAATTGTCAACCGCATGCGGCCAGCCTGCACGGTCGTGACTCCTAGTCGCACAAGAATAACTCATTCGACAGCTAAAGACAGCTGTATGCAGACAGCCTGCACGGCTTCTAATCCTAGACGCATAGCGTCTGTTCCACGCTTCTCTCGATCGGTCTTCGATCGTCTCTCATGCGGTCCTGACCCTGATGGTTCTCTGGATGACAAGCCAAACTCTGTGGTATCCAACTTGGACTCTTCCTATTACGCATCCGTAAGTGCTAAAAGGAAAAAGTCTAGGGCAGTACGGGCTCACCAAGCCCAGTCAGCTGCCCCAACCTCTGACTATCGGAGCGTCCCGCTGATTATCACGCGAGCCTCTAATGGAAAGTTGTATAAAGCTACTCGTACCATGTCCCCTGCGGCCAATGGACGGGATAGTCATCAAGCATCTCCCAATAACGAACGAAGGCAAGTATACGAGCTACCTTCGAATCAGGGAGCAGACGGGAGGCCTACACACTCGCGTGCCCGGAATTCCCAGGCCAGCAAAGCAAGTGACTTGGGTGAGGCCATCCTCCACAAACGCAAGGAAAGAGAAGATGCATCGGGGTGCAAAGAGTCCTCCCACGGACGTCACTGCACCCAAGTCATCGTCAACTGCTGCTATAATAGCACGACGATACAAGAAGACCGACAGTTCGTCTTTTAAAGACTGCAACAGCCATCTTCAGAAGACGAGGCACTACCCGTCGTCTCCTGCAACTCTGCTCGGAAAGTCCCCGCTGATGGAAGAGGGATGAAGACGAATGTTCCCTGTAATGCCTGTTGTTCGTATTACGTATTTTGGAATACGTGTACGTATTTTATCTTGTTCCTAGCTTGGTTTATTTTTGCATTTACATTTCATTGACTTGGTTCGGTTCGGTTTATATGGGTTTGGTTTGGAATTAGTTTTATATGGTGAACCCCCTACCTACCACCACCAATCCCTTTTATTAATCCATTCTCTCTATTCTCTCTCTTCATTAATTGTTTTCTTCTTCCCCATTACTTCCTTACCTACCAGAGAGAGGAGAGAGAGGTCTACGCAAGTGCAACTTACTTCATGGAGGAACTCCAATTTTATTGCTTCATTCTCTTCCTTACAGCATTTTGACTAACTTTAGAACTTGGCATTTTCACTTTCTATGGCTAGATTCTTGTAGATCTATATTTACTTTATTTTTGGATTTCTTGGGTTTTGATCTACTTAATCTTGTTATTTCTGTGTTTTGATGGTTCCATGTTGTAGAGAATCTCGTTCTACCCCATTTTGACCTATGGAAGTTCGGATTTGGGTTCCGAACGATGGAGTTATGGAGCTTGAGGACTTGGCTCTCATGGTGTTCTTCTTCTCAGAAATTGGAGAAAAAGAACAGTAATTGACTTGACCGCATGAAAATTTCATGCGGCAAGTATTCCCTGAGCCGCATGGACTTTTTCCCACTTGGCCGCATATGCGCCCTTGTACTCTTCTGAGCCGCATAAATTATCTTAGTCGCATGAGCCCCCCCACTTGAGTCGCAGCCGCATAGGCGCGTGACCCCGCTTCCGCATAAGCTCTGCTCCTACCTGCGCCGGATGGACTCGATTGATTGAGCCGCATGGACTCGATTGATTGAGCCGCATGGACTCGATTGATTGATCCGCATGGACTCGATTGACCTGAGCCTTATGGACTCAATTAATCGGGCCGCATGGATCTAATTGATTCCAGCCGCATGGGTTTTGAACCCTGCGCTGTATGGATTCGATTGATCTCAGCCGCATGGGGCCATGTACATCCTCAGCCGCATGCGCCTTCGTCCCCTTGGCCGCATGCGCCCCCTTATCTTGGCCGTATGGGTCCTTAGTTTCCCCCGACCCGTATGAATCTTTCCCCGGCCGCATGAGATCCATAGTGACCCGTAGTGGTGCACTCTTGACAAGTAAACCTGACATGACCCGATAGTGGCCCGTCGTGGCGCACTCCTGACAAGTACACCTGACATGATTATCTTGAACAGCTGTTACGACGGCTACCTGACATGACATGACCTGTATAATTAATCCTGGACACCGTGGGCGATTGTGCTTGTACAAATAATCCAGTCCTGTCTTGCATCATGTCTAGGAGGGGACTCCTGAGTACCACGGTCAGGAGTACCCATTGAAATGGACTAAGGCTAATAACTAGATTAATACACTAGTCATAGAGAGATCTCCCAGCTACAGGCAATCCCGTTACCTGGGCACGCCTTGGGATCTGTAGCCTGCCGTCGAGTAGGGCACATTTCCAGCACACTGTCATATGTTGCACCCTTCAAGCTACCTAAGGGTGCATGCGTTTCCTGGACGATGTACCCACCTGAATTCAACTCTAAATCTTTTAACCCGGGTAACCTGGATGGACTGCAGGGCTTGTGGCTGTGGAAGATTCTCACTGCATCTTGTTAGTAATTAGGCTTGTGACAACCCTAGTTAGTTAAAGTATCAAGCCATAGTTTTTGCTTGGCCGTGAAATGATTGGATGGAGTCTAACCAGTCTAGTCTTGTCCTGATTCTGTTCCAGATTACTGCATGACCAGAATGCTGGTATTTATTTTACTGATAAATGGTGAGAATTCCAAGTTCTGTTCAGACGAAAGGTTACGACCCCGATCCTTGTTTGGTTTACGGGTTGTAACCTGATTATCTGAATAGTTCCATGGTCATCTTGTCGTATATCATCCTGATGTATTTTTCTTATTTCTAGTTCTTACTTTTATTTATACTCTTGTGCTGATTGCTGGTTTTAGTTCCTAAGTGAAGCTTCCTTTGTGGCACTTGCTCTTTTTGGGATCTGACCCAGCTGGTTTTGTGTGGCCAGATTTCGGAGCAGCTTCGTAGGATCTACCGACCTTCCAGCCAGATGGTGGCCACTAGACGGAACCCTGCCAAGGAGTGGGTTTATTTTTGATCTCCCACTTTATTGTAAAAATATTCTTTTGAGGCGTTTAGCCGGCGAGCACCTGTTTAGCTCGATTGCACTTTACTTACTGTCTGCCTACGGGCTGTAACATGATTGACAGATCCTAGGGTTGATCATGTATGACTAAACTCTTGCAAGTCCTAACATTTTGTAACGACTAGCTTCATGATCAGCTGAATATGTAATGTTTGGGATGCCTTACTATTGTATATTTAATGATCATACTTCTTGTAACCTTTTTACTTACTTGCTTGTGATTGAGACAATAGGCTTGTTCATGACCTTAAGAGACTGTTGGCTTGTAGTAAACCCTTATGTATCCTAGACAGCCGTGACCGTATAGCGAGGTGGATTGCACTTCAATATACGTAGCTGGCTATGTCTGCCCCCGCTCTCCAGTATTCTGGTTCTGGGGCGTGACATGGTTTAAGTGGTGGCCCATGCAGGTCTTGTAAATCAAGATATGTGAGGGTTTACCGAATAGATGTCTCAATCAGTATTCGTTCTTGATCTCTGCTCGTATCTTCTGAATCCCTGGATTCTTGTCCTGATCATGTGCTTGTATCGTTGATCTGTCCTGGTCCTTCCTTATTGTTCCTTATGTCGTCTTCTTCAGCGGCATTGTTCGTGGTCCTACCGACCAGCAAGGGGGAGCACCTCCAGCGGACCAGCAGCAACCTGGAGATCAAGCCTAGCATTCCGGAGTAGCCTCCAGAGTCGTGCCTTCTGGCGGAGAGCTACCAGTCCAGCCAGTTCAACCTGTAGAACATGATGACGGCACTTTGATAGGTCTCGTCAGGACCTTGATAGCTTCTCAAGATCATCGTGGAGATGCCTTGTAACAAGCAGTGGCGGATGCTTTGACCAGAGGCGGTCATCCAGGGAACAGCGTGGCCAACAGCTTCAAGCGCTTGAACCCTCCGTTCTTTGACGGTAGTGAAGATGCTATCGCAGCAGATGCTTGGCTTCAGGACACTGAGGTGATTCTCGAAGCAGCCAGGACCCCAGAGAACGAGAAGGTGGCCATTGTGCGTCTGCAGTTCTTAGATCTTGCCCGCAGCTGGTGGGCGGCGTAGGCCGTTGGGTTAGTGGCACCCATTGCTTGGGCAGTATTCAGAGAGAGATTCCAGACCAAGTATTTCGATGCCATGGCTCGGTATGATCTGCAAACGAGGTTTACCAATCTGAAGCAAGGAGGCAGGACGGTCGACGGATATGCGGCCGAGTTTTCCAGACTCAGTCGGTTTGCTCCCACCTTGGTGGCAACCGAATATGATCGAGCCCAGCGATTCCAGCAGGGACTTCACCTAGAGATCTTGTTCGCAGTTGAGCAGTTTGAGCATCAAACTTTTGATGCAGTCTTGAGAGCAGCCCGGAGGTATGAGTATACCTTCCAGAGGATTGTGGATAGGGCCGGAGGTCGGAAGAGATCTCACGGCCAGATGAATCAGTCTTCAGCACCAGCCCCGGCAGCCAGGGCTTTGACTATTGGAGCTCCAAGGCGGGCGGCCTCTGTGACGTCGGTCCAGCATTCAACCCCGACGTACCCTCAGCAGCAGCAGCAGAAGCAGAAGCAATCTTTCGCAGTGGGTTGTTCTCATTGTGGGAAGCCAGGCCATGTAGTGGCAGAATGTCGCAGGGCACAGGGATTGTGTCTGGCTTGTGGAGCACCAGACCACAGGGTTGGATTCTACCCGAATAGGGGTGGTTCATCATCGTCCAACCTTTCTAGCTCTTCGGTGAGAGGACCAGCACCGGTCCAGCAGCAGCAACAGTACCCATTGCCGAGGCCCTTGCTGCCTCAGACCCAAGTATTCCAGCAGCAGAACCCCCAGCAGTATGCACAAGTCCAACCCCAGAGTCAGAGCAGGCAGCAAGGATTTCAGCAGAGGGGACCAGCACCCCGAGGGCACGGTCAGGCTATGGTGATGACCGCAGAGGAAGTATTGGCACGAGGAGAGGTAGTGGCAGGTACTATTCTCGTCAACTCCTTTCCAGCTTCAGCTTTATTTGATTCTGGTGCATCGCATTCTTTTATGTCTGCACGATTCGCGACACGGGTAGGATTGGAGCCCGAGTCATTATCAGTAAGGCTCAATATACTTACTGGTAACGGACTTGTGGGAGTAGATAGAGTGTTTTTCTCGTATCGGGTCATAGTTAGCGGTAGAGAGTTCCCCGCTAGATTGATAGAATTCCCGATGGCCGATTATGATGTGGTCTTAGGGATGGATTGGTTGAGGAACCAGTATGCTAGAATAGACTGCCATATCGGCATGGTTGTTTTTAGCATTCCAGGCGAGCCAGAGTTTTCCTTTTTCCGAGGTGAATTTGAGCCTTCTCCTCCGATATTGTGGATGGCAGTAGCAGTAGTGCAGTTGCCCAGGATAGTGGATGAGTTCTCAGATGTTTTCCCAGAAGAGCTACCAGGTATGCCTCCAGAGCGGAAGATCGAGTTCACCATAGACTTGATTCCCGGGACAACCCTAGTGTCAGAGAGAGTCTACAGGATGGCACCGTCAGAATTGGAGATCTTGTACAAGATGATTGAAGAACTCAGAACCAAGGGATTCATTCGTGCTAGTGGATCGCCTTGGGGATCCCCGATGCTTCTTGTGAAAAAGAAGGATGGTACGTCCAGGTTATGTGTTGATTATCGTACCTTGAACTCAGTGACAATCAAGAACAGATACCCTCTCCCGAGGATAGATGACTTGTTTGATCAACTCAAGGGGCATCAGTATTCTCGAAGATCGACTTGCGCTCAGGATATCATCAGATCAGAGTTAGAGAGCAGGACATCCTGAAGACAGCTTTTAGATCGAGATATGGGCATTGGGAGTTCCTTATTATGCCTTTTGGAGCGACCAATGCGCCGGCAGTATTCATGGACCTCATGAATCGCATCTTCATGCCTTACTTGGATCAGTTTGTGATTGTGTTCTCGGATGACATCCTGGTCTACAGCAAGAGTGAGGCGAAGCATGAGCAGCATCTCCGTATAGTTCTTCAGATCCTCATAGAGCACCAATTATATGCCAAGTTCAGCAAATGTGAGTTTTGGCTTGATCGCATTTCGTACTTGTGTCATATCATCACCAGAGGAGGAGTAGAAGTGGATCCCCGAAGATTGTGGCTATTGAGTCATGGCCAGTGCCCAGCACAGTTTCAGAAGTTTATAGTTTTCTTGGATTGGCCGGCTATTACCGACGATTTGTTTCGGATTTTGCTCGGATCTCAGCGCCATTGACCCAATTGACCCGCAAGGATGCGCAGTTTGCTTGGACAGCAGAGTGCCAGAATTCATTTGAGCAGTTGAAGCGAGGCCTAATAACAGCTCCCATTCTTACGCTTCCAGATGGAGCCGGAGGATTCTCAATGTATTGTGATGCTTCAGGCAGAGGTTTAGGATGTGTTCTGATGCAGCATGGAAAGGTAATAGCTTATGCGTCACGACAACTTCGTGATCATGAGGGGAATTATCCAACCCATGACTTGGAGCTGGCAGCAGTGGTGTTTGCACTTAAGTTGTGGAGGCACTATTTGTACGGAGATAGGATAGAGATTTTCACCGACCACCAGAGCCTGAAGTATGTTTTCACCCAGAAGGATCTTAACATGCGTCAGAGGAGGTGGCTGGAGCTTCTTGTGGATTATGATGTCAATCTGCAGTATCATCCTGGGAAGGTCAATGTTGTTGCAGATGCTTTGAGCAGGAGAGCCGGAGTTTATTTCCTAACAGTGTAGCCAGAACTATTAGCAGATCTTCAAAAGATGGGTATAGAAGTTGTTCTTCCTTCCAGTGTGGCATTGATGGCCAGTATGCAAGTTCAGTCTACTATAGTCGAGAGGATCCGGATGGCACAGTCAGCAGATTCTAAGCTTCAGCGACTCAGAGCAGAGTGTGAGGCAGGACGAAGACCAGAGTTATGCATTCATAAGGACGGTACACTTCGACATGGGAAGCGTCTTTGTGTATCCAGTGGAGATATCAGGCAGGAGATCATGTCAGAGGCGCACAGTTCTCAGTATTCCATCCATCCTGGCAGTACGAAGATGTACCGAGATATCCGTCAGCACTTCTGGTGGAATGGCATGAAGCGGAAGATAGCTCGGTTTGTCTCTCGGTATTTGGTTTGCCAACAAGTCAAGGCTGAACATCAGAGACCGGCTGGACTTCTTCAGCCCTTGCCGATTCCAGAATGGAAGTGGGAGCATGTGACCATAGATTTTGTGACCGGATTGCCTAGGTCTCCAGCTGGTCGAGATGCTATATGGGATATAGTTGACAGACTTACGAAGGTGGCTTACTTTCCCCCATTCAGAGTTGGTCAGTCGACGGCTCAGCTAGCGGAGATGTACCTCAGGCAGATTGTCAGGTTGCACGGTGTGCCAGTCAGTATCACTTCGGACCGAGATTCAAGATTCATGTCGCACTTTTGGCGTAGCTTGCAAGAGAGTTTGGGGACTCGTCTCCAGTTCAGTTCAGCATATCACCCGCAGACAGATGGTCAGTCGGAGCGCACGATCCAGACTCTTGAAGATATGTTACGATCTTGCACACTTGACTTCGGTGGTTCATGGGAAGATCACTTGCATCTGGTGGAGTTCTCGTACAACAACAGTTTCCAGGCCAGTATCCAGATGGCGCCGTTCGAGGCACTGTATTGCAGGAAGTGCAGATCCCCGTTAGCCTGGGACGATGTCGGAGAGAGACAGATGCTCGGTCCGGAAATGATTGCCCACACAGTTGAAGTAGTTAGAAGAGTCAGGGATCATCTTCGAGTTGCCCAAGATCGCCAGCTTCATTGGGCCGATTCTCATCGGCGTCCTCTCGAGTTTTCGGTCGACGATCATGTATTCCTGAGGATTTCGCCTAACCGTGGCGTCATTCATTTCGGCGTACGGGAAAAGCTTAGTCCTAGGTATATAGGACCGTTCGATATTCTGGAGCGAGTAGGAGATGTATCCTATCGTCTCGCTCTTCTGCCGTCGCTAAGCGAGGTGCATGACGTATTCCATGTATCCTAATTACGATGGTATATCCCAGACCCGAGCCATGTCCTGGATCATTCAGAATTGGTTGTTGGTACCAACCTTTCGTATGAGGAGAGGCCCGTATCTATATTGGACCGGGGAGAGAAGATCCTCAAGAACAAGACTATCAAGTTAGTCTGAGTTGCTTGGGGTCATCACTCTTTGGGGGAGTCAACGTGGAAGCGTGAGGATGATATCCGATCGCGATATCCTGACTTGTTTGACTCGTGAGGTATAATATCTTTCTTATGCCTCATGCCTTCGATTCCTTGCTTGAATAAGTGATTGTCCGCCTAGTTATAGCTTGCATGTGATTAATGTAGCTTGTCATTGCTCCTCTAGCCTCTTGATTAAATTCCCAGGACGGAATTTCTTTAAGGAGGGTAGAGTTATAATGCCTGTTGTTCGTATTACGTATTTTAGAATACGTGTACGTATTTTATCTTGTTCCTAGCTTTGTTTATTTTTGCATTTGCATTTCATTGGCTTGGTTCGGTTCGGTTTATGTGGGCTTGGTTTGGGATTGATTTTATATGGTGAACCCCCTACCTACCACCACCAACCCCTTTTATTAATCCATTCTCTCTATTCTCTCTCTTCATTAATCATCTTCTTCTTCCCCATTACTTCCTTACCTACCAGAGAGAAGAGATAGAGGTCTAGGCAAGTGCAACTTGCTTCATGGAGGAACTCCAATTTTATTGCTTCATTCTCTTCCTTACAGCATTTTGACTAACTTTAGAACTTGGCATTTTTACTTTCTATGGCCAGATTCTTGTAGATCTATATTTACTTTATTTTCGAATTTCTTTGGTTTTGATCTACTTAATCTTGTTATTTCTGTGTTTTGATGGTTCCATGTTGTAGAGAATCTTGTTCTACCCCATTTTGACCTATGGAAGTTCGGATTTGGGTTCCGGACGATGGAGTTATGGAGCTTGAGGACTTGGCTCTCATGGTGTTCTTCTTCTCAGAAATTGGAGAAGAAGAACAGTACTTGACTTGACCGCATGAACATTTCATGCGGCAAGTGTTCCCTGAGCCACATGGACTTTTCCCCACTTGGTCGCATATGCGCCCTTGTACTCTTCTGAGCCGCATAAATTATCTTAGCCGCATGAGCCCCCCCACTTGAGTCGCAGTCGCATAGGCACGTGACCCCGCTTCCGCATAAGCTCCGCTCCTACCTGCGCCCCATGGACTCGATTGATTGAGCCGCATGGTCTCGATTGATTGAGCCGCATTGACTCGATTGATTGAGCCGCATGGACTCGATTGATTGAGCTGCATGGACTCGATTGACCTGAGCCGCATGGACTCAATTAATCGGGCCGCATAGATCCAATTGATTCCCGCCGCATGGGTTTTGAATCCTGCGCTGTATGAATTCGATTGATCTCAGCCGCATGGGGCCATGTACATCCTCAGCCGCATGCGTCCTCGTCCCCTTGGCCGCACGCGCCCTTGCTCCCTTCCAGCCGCATGCGCCCCCTTGTCTTGGCCGCATGGGTCCTTACTTTCCCTCGACCTGCATGAATCTTTCCCCGGCCGTATGAGATCCATCCTGGCCGCATGTGCCTTAGCCGCATGGCTCTCCTATAAGCTCTGTATATTGATATTTTATTAGATATTTTACGTCATGAACTTGAAAATCATGGATTTATTTAATATGTTTAATGATACCTGAGCATGACACGATAGTGACCCGTAGTGGTGCACTCTTGACAAGTAAACCTGACATGACCCGATAGTGGCCCGTCGTGGCGCACTCCTGACAAGTACACCTGACATAATTATCTTGAACAGCTGTTACGACGGCTACCTGACATGACATGACCTGTATAATTAATCCTGGACACCGTGGGCGATTGTGCTTGTACAAATAATCCAGTCCTGTCTTACATCATGTCTAGGAGGGGACTCCTGAGTACCACGGTCAGGAGTACCCATTGAAATGGACTAAGGCTAATAACTAGATTAATACACTAGTCATAGAGAGATCTCCCAGCTACAGGCAATCCCGTTACCTTGGCACGCCTTAGGATCTGTAGCCTGCCGTCGAGTAGGGCACATTTCCAGCACACTGTCATGTGTTGCATCCTTCAAGCTACCTAAGGGTGCATGCGTTTCCTGGACGATGTACCCACCTGAATTCAACTCTAAATCTTTTAACCCGGGTAACCTGGATGGACTGCAGGGCTTGTGGCTGTGGAAGATTCTCACTGCATCTTGTTAGTAATTAGTCTTGTGACAACCCTAGTTAGTTAAAGTATCAAGCCGTAGTCCTTGCTTGGCCGTGAAATGATTGGATGGAGTCTAACTAGTCTAGTCTTGTCCTGATTCTGTTCCAGATTACTGCATGACCAGAATGCTGGTATTTATTTTACTGATAAATGGTAAGAATTCCAAGTTCTGTTCAGACGAAAGGTTACAACCCCGGTCCTTGTTTGGTTTACGGGTTGTAACCTGATTATCTGAATAGTTCCATGGTCATCTCGTCGTATATCATCCTGATGTATTTTTCTTATTTCCAGTTCTTACTTTTATTTATACTCTTGTGCTGATTGCTGGTTTTAGTTCCTAAGTGAAGCTTCCTTTGTGGCACTTGCTCTTTCTGGGATCTGACCCAGCTGGTTTTGTGTGGCCAGATTTCGGAGCAGCTTCGGAGGATCTACCGACCATCCAGCCAGATGGTGGCCACTAGACGGAACCCTGACAACGAGTGGGTTTATTTTTGATCTCCCACTTTATTGTAAAAATATTCTTTTGAGGCATTTAGCCGACGAGCACCTGTTTAGCTCGATTGCACTTTACTTACTGTCTGCCTACGGGCTGTAACATGATTAACAGATCCTAGGGTTGATCATGTATGACTAAACTCTTACTAGTCCTAACATTTTGTAACGACTAGCTTCATGATCAGCTGAATATGTAATGTTTGGGATGCCTTACTATTGTATATTTAATGATCATACTTCTTGTAACCTTTTTACTTACTTGCTTGTGATTGAGACATTAGGCTTGTTCATGACCTTAAGAGACTGTTGGCTTGTAGTAAACCCTTATGTATCCTAGACAGCCGTGACCGTATAGCGAGGTGGGTTGCACTTCAATATACGTAGCTAGCTATGTCTGCCCCCGCTCTCCAGTATTCTGGTTCTGGGGCGTGACATTCCCAGCCCGAAGATCTCAACCACCGCGACTAAAAGACTATCCTCTAAGCGGGTGCCCACCACTGGAGTTTTCCAAGGTACTCGCTCTGAGACGAAATCTGCTACAGTGGGGGATTCGTCGTCCATAACGCAGGGGGTTACTGGGGCTGGGGGTAGCACCCCTCCGAGCCTCCACAGCAACCCAATGTTCCAAGAAAACGAGCCAGGGGAGACAACTCTCCCATCAGATACAGCAAACCTCGACGTACCCGACGACATCCACAACTCCCAAGACGAGGCGAACTCGGAGACTAGGGGTACTGTTCCTTCCGAGTCTGAATCAGAAGGGAACATACCCACATACCCCGATGACTTCTCACTGCAGGGGTACGATTCAGAGGGCGCTTCCTCCACCGCTCCGTCTATCTCTCCTCATGTGAAGACGGTATTCATGACAGACAGCAACCAAGGTGGTTCCAGTAATCGCCAGGGCATCGACAGTCTCGAAGCCATATTGCTTGCTTCGGTCAAGTCTGTAGACGAGATTAAAGCGGCCCTTCCAACTCTGCAAGGAGGGACGCCTGGCCAAACAAGCGCGGGTCCCCCGGTCAACGCGGACTCGAATTCGGCGACACCAAACGCGGGCAATAATCCTCCGGAAACAACGGCCCCCACTACCGTGGACGAAGCACGCGAAGCGAGGAAAGAGGTCCAGGAGCTCCGAGTCATGTTCCACGCTCGAAAAAACTCTCAAGACCTTAGAATACGGCAACCGTACCCTACTGAATGGAGGGATGTTCCATTCCCACCAAGATATAAGCCGTTCAATATCAATCCTTATTATGGCAAGACCTCGGCAAGTCGGTACATCACTTACTTCGATGTCACTACCGACCATCTGCCCCATGACGATGCCATTCTCATACGATTATTCATCGGGGCATTGGAAGGAGTCGCCTTCGACTGGTATCGTAACCTGCCGGACAACTGCATCCACTCCTTCGCTGGCTTCAAGCACATGTTCTTGGAGAGACTCTACGAAGTAGGGCAGGACATCACCATGTCCACCCTCATGGACGTCGTCCAAGGGAAGAAAGAGCTGACAAGAAACTACATCGAGCGGTTTCGCCAAACCGCCATGAAGTTGCCCTCTGGAAATCCGGATTCCTCCTTGATTGAAATTTGCCAAAAGAGACTCCTCCCAACCATCAGTCTCTGGATGGACGAAAGTCAATTCAAGGACTGGAAGACGTTCATCATCAGCGCCACAAGCGTCGAAGAACGATTGAAGAAGGCTCGCCAACTAGGATTGCACATCTCGGACGGAGAGAACAAGGGCAAGCGTCCTAACAACGATAATGGGAGTAGCCCTTCCAACAATCGGGACAGCAGGGGAAAGCAGGCTATGGTGGCCGATACAGCACAGAAACCTGAGCCAAAGCCAGCAGACAAACAATGGCCGCAAATCACGTACTCCTTCGTAGACGGTCACGTCAAGCCCATCTTGGACTTGCTCATACAAGGGGACAGAATTCAGCTTCCTCCACCAAGACGGGAACTACGGCCTGCAGAGATGGAGAACCCAAAGTACTGTCATTATCATCGCTACGTCCACCATGCTACACACGACTGCTACCAGCTAAAACGGTACATCCAAAATCTCATCGATTCGAACGCTTTGGCCATCGATTTTGAAGAGGTAACGGTGGCAGCCAATATGGTGTCGGTACAGTTCGGTAGCTTCTCTCCGACGGAAACTCAAGACGGGGTGGTCCCCATCCCTCTGGCGACAATGGAGATTACTAATCTTCCACCTCTCCGAGATCAGGCTGCTGGTCTAGTGCCCCTCACCACATCACAAGGGGAGATCATGTGGATCCATCCAGACTTGGTATCTGAAGTGACTCGGCCCACACCATCTTCCATTGGCAAGAAGAAGAGTGGGAAAGTCAGATCCTGCCGCACAATCTCGGCAGACATCGAAGAAGCTACAACCGTCGTCACACGGTCTGGGGCGCAATCCTAACCTGTGGTTGACAATCCAGCTGAAGATCATCAACCCACTACAGCTGATGCTCCGGGACCGTCTCAGCCTTCGACGACCGACAAGCCTAGGCCGAGGGAGACTCGCTTCGACAAATCCCTCCGAAAAGAGGCATCCCAAGGGCTAGAGAGGCCCTACAACTTTGACATCTTGGCACAATTGGCCAACACACCGACCAAGTTGTCATTATACGAGCTCCTGAGACTCTCCAAGGATGTTCGTACGGCTTTGAGCGATGCACTCCAAAACGTCGACGCATACCTGGCTCAAGTTAACCTCATGGGAGGAAACCCACCTGCAGATCTCCAAGACAGCTCCTGCACGGGAGCAATGCCCAACATCGTCTTCACTCCGCAGGACATGCTCATCAAAACTAATCTGCACGATCGCCCGCTATACTACACTGGATACATCGGCGACGTAAAGGTGGATCGGATGCACGTTGATCCTGGCTCTTCCATAAGCATTATCCCGAAGGGTCTGCTACATCATCTCCGTATCCCAATGCATCGCCTGACGCCTACAAGCACCGCCATCAGCGGTTTTAATTCGGGCATAAGCTGCCCTATTGGAAAGATTCGTCTGAAGTATCAAATTGGCGACCTCCAATCCGAAGTCACCTGCTACGTCATCGATGCAGACACTTCTTACAACATCCTTTTGGGGCACCCATGGATACACGATTATATGATCGTGCCTTCCACGCTGTACCAGTGCTTCAAATATGTCGACAAATACGGCTTCGTGAGGATGGAATTTGCTGATATCGATCCCTTCAAAGGGGTCGAATCTTACCACTAAGACTCCTGCCTGTACGAAAAATCGAAGAAGAATCTTGGTGAAGGAGATGTACAAGCTAGTACCGAGACAGCCACAGGATCCGAAGAGCCTCTGACGATCCACCTCCAAGCTCGCAAATTGGGCAGATCTGCACCCCATACCACCACTCTGCGTAAGTACGCAATCAGCCTCTCGGCACAAGAAGAGCAGATGATAATCCGGCTGCCAAGGTCTGGCCAAGTGCCAAGATCCACAATGGGGCAACTAACAATCAGACTACCAAGAGTCGGTCAGCCCCAAACGAAGAAGCTCAATCCCTCCGACAAGCCACTGACGATACGCCTTCCCAAGAAGGGTCGTCACCCCGAGGCAAGGTCTGACACTTCTAGCGAACCAGCCACTCCACGCCCCATATCGAGTACCAAACTGGGGGTCGCTAGTCTGCCAACAACTCCATGCTCAACTCCATCAACTAAACCGGTGACGATCAAGCTCCCCAGGTCGTCCTCTCAGTCTTCATTCACACAGGGGGTAGCCGAAGAGGAACCGGAGCTAGCCAAGTATGTGGCTGCCCATACTGATGTTCCCTCCGTAGATGATGTAATCCCCCTAGAAAAGATACCTTACTTCATCAATAAAGGGCTATCTTTGAACTACCTCGAGCTTAATAAGCTTTGTACAATGTACGCTATGGAACACGGTATAGGCACTCACCTACACACACAGGTGACAAATGTCTACACGACAATCCAGCTTACTCCAGCAGAAGACACTTACCGAATAATCGAGGGAGGGGACCATCCAATCATCTTCGGCCGAAAGGACGATCTGCACCCTTTCACTATAGAAGAAGTCAACCTTGGATCGGATGCCGGGAGACTACCTTTGTATCTTTATAGCCCCCAATCTAAATATCTCATACAGAAACAGGGGTATGATCTGGAAACGATACCGGGTTTGAACTACGGTACTGGACGACGATTATCTTTGAAGCCCCCGGTCCCGGCTGGAAAACCACGGGACTACTATAGCAAGACTCGATGTGGATTAGGGTATGTAATACCCACGATGACCCCTGAGAGTTCAGATGAAGAATGTGACTGGCATTCACATTCGACTGGGTCACCAACTTCTGACTCGGATACCAGCATCGGAGACGTATTCAGATAAGTCCTGCCAGTCAACATGGCATTCGCCGACGCTTATGAAGAAGATGAAGACATTCCGAAAATCCTCGAGCTAGAGCCGTGGGCCCAACAGCTAGATAAACAATGGGAAAAGCGTTTCGAGCAAAGAGAACCTCCCACTGAGGATGAGGTCATACAAGTTAATCTTGGTGATGAAGCCTCCCCGAAACCAATCTTCATTAGCCAGAGTCTGACAGCTGAAGAGCGAGAGTCGCTGCTCCAACTCGTCAAGGAGTATATCGATGTGTTCGCCTGGAGCTACGAAGATATGCCAGGATTGGACCCCGAGATCGCACTCCATAAACTCAATATTCGTCCGAATGCAAAACCTATCAAGTAACAGCAAAGACGGTTTCGTCCCGATGTCATGAATGCTATCGAAGCCGAGGTCAACAAATTGATAGCCAACAGACTGGGTAGCCAACATAGTACCAGTTCTCAAGAAGAACGGGAAAATCTGAATATGCATTGACTTCCGGAATCTGAATGAGGCATGCCCTAAAGATGAATTCCCTCTCCCTATCACAGATATTATGATCGACAACACCTGCGGCTTCGAACGTATGTCCTTCATGGATGGCTTCTCAAGATACAACCAGATCAAGATGTTCCCTGACGATAAGAAGCACACATCATTTCGAACACCAATTGGTACCTATTGCTACACCGTTATGCCTTTCGGTTTAAGGAATGCTGGCGCCACTTACCAGAGAGCTATAAGCGACATCTTTAGAGACCACTTGCGCAAGACAGTGGAATGCTACATCGACGATATCGCCGTCAAAAGCCGTTCGAAGGAAGATCATCTGCAAGATCTCAGGACAGTGTTCGAGCTAATGCGAGCAAACAACTTAAAGATGAACCCTACAAAATCATTCTTGGGTGTCTCCAGCGGGAAATTCTTGGGTTTCGTCATCACTTCTCAGGGCATTCACATCGACCCCGAGAAAACAAAGGCAATCATGGAGATGGGTCCCCCGAGAAATCTTCGCAAACTCCGAGGCCTCCAAGGCAGGCTAGCTTACATCAGGAGATTCATCTCTAATCTCTCCGGACGATGTCAACCATTCACCCATCTCATGAAGAAGGGAGTCTCTTTCGTATAGGATGAGGAATGTCAGCGCGCTTTCGACAGCATCAAAGAATATTTGTCGAATCCTCCAGTCCTGGTAGCTCCTGTTGCTGGAAAGCCATTCCTGCTCTATGTGCGAGCTATAGAACATTCTTTTGGTGCCCTATTAGCACAGAACAATGATGCGGGCCACGAACAAGCTATATACTACCTCAGTAGGAAGATGATTGGGCCAGAATATCGATACACGGCCGTAGAGAAGGAATGCCTTGCTCTCGTGTTCGTAATCCAGAAGATGCGACACTACGTCACGGGACAAACCATCCACGTGATATCGCAGATCAACCCCCTCAGGGTCCTCATGACCAAACCTGGGGCACTCAGCTCTCGCCTTGCTACCTGTGCGATATTACTATCAACATACCACATGATCTTCGTCCCGCAAAAGGCTGTTAAAGGCCAGGCTCTGGCAGACTTTCTAGCAGCCCATCCAGGTTCGGAGACGACTAGGGTATATAAAGAGATACCGGACGAGGTCACCAGTTCAAATGCAGTCTCCCATGATGCCATCTGGCGAATGTTCTTCGACGGTGCCTCGAGAACTGGACCCAAAGGCAACATCATCGCTGGAGTTGGAGTGGTGCTGATTTCTCCCTCTGGCTTGGTGATCAATCGGGCCTACTCACTCACAGAGCCCTGCTCAAATAATGTGGCCGAGTACAATGCCTTGGTCATTGGCCTCCGACTTGCAAAAGAGCTGGGGGTAGAGTATCTTGAAGCATACGACGACTCACAGTTAATCATCAATCAGATTCGAGGGTCGTACGAGGTCCGCCACGAAGA
Organism: Iris pallida; assembly: GCA_029216955.1. Classification (NCBI taxonomy): domain Eukaryota; kingdom Viridiplantae; phylum Streptophyta; class Magnoliopsida; order Asparagales; family Iridaceae; genus Iris; species Iris pallida. The sequence continues at coordinate 44,481 of JANAVB010031119.1, forward strand.
CATGATCCCGTATCATCGAATAGCAATCGACATCATCTCGTCTCTGGGAGGATTCTTCATAGAACATGTTCCTAGACTCCAGAACATTGAGGCTGATGCCCTAGCTGGTTTGGCCGCTTCCCTAGCTGTGCCAAATTACGCTCGTCATCAGGTCGACATAATAGGCCGTGAACTGGTCTTTCCTAAGGATAACGTTCGATGCATTGAAAGCTATTCTGCCCTTTCAGTCGACGAAGCACCAGACTGGAGACAGCCGTTTATCGACTTCGTAGTATACGACATCCTGCCAGAGAATCCGAAGGAAGCTACTTCTATCAGAAGACGTTCTCTCAGATTTCTCTATGATACGGAGACGAAAATACTGTATCGCCGATCCTATGATGGTTTACTGCTTCGGTGTCTATCAAATACAGAAGCCAAGGAAGCCGTACGTGAAGCCCATGATTGTGTCTGCGGAGCCCATCAACCTGGCCCAAAACTGTAGGACCGTCTTCGCCGAATGGGCTATTACTGGCCCACGATGGTTGCAGACGCAATAGATCATGCACGAAAGTGCAAAGCCTTCCAAATCCATGCTGACTTCATCCACCAGCCATCTGAATTCCTACATCCGACTGTAGCCACTTGGCCATTCGAAGCATGGGGTATGGACATCGTCGGCCCAATTACCACATCTTCGTCCAGAGGACACCGATTCATACTCGCAATCACCGATTACTTCTCTAAATGGGCGGAAGCCATCCCATTGGCAGAGGTGAAAACTTTAAACGTGATCAGCTTCCTTAAGCATCATGTCATCTACCGCTTTGGACTGCCCCGAAGGATCATTCACGATAATGGGCCACAGTTCGCAAGCCACGTATTTTATCGGTTCTGCGACAAGCACCGAATTCAGAACATTGCTTCGACACCCTACAACCCAGCAGCCAACGGGTTAGCAGAAGCATTCAACAAAACCATAATCAAGCTACTCAAGAAATTCGTGTCCTCTAACAAGCGCGACTGGAACGAGAAGCTCGGCGAATGTTTATGGGCGTATCGTACCACTGTTCGAACAGCCATCGGAAATACACCATTTTCCCTGGTGTACGGGAGCGAGGCAGTTCTCCCATTAGAGACTTAGATCCCTTCACTCCGCGTCGCCCTCACACATCAGTTGACGACAGACGAAAACCACCATCGCCGACTACAGGAACTGGAGGCCCTAGACGAGAAACGCCTGTTAGCTCAACAGCGAATCGAACTATATCAGGCCAGAATCTTCGGAGCTTTCAACAAGAAGGTTAAGGTCAGAACATTCCAAGTAGGCGATCTCGTTCTGGCGGTTCGGAGGCCCATGGTTATGACGCATAAAACCGTCGGTAAATTCCAACCAAAATGGGAAGGCCCGTTCATCATCGAAGCTGTATTCTCCAACGGCGTCTACCGCATCGCAAAACAAAATGGAGACTTGCTCGTGTTCCCTATCAACGGCAAGTTCCTGAAGAAGTATTATGTCTGGAACAAAATTCTGGAGACATCTCAGAGTGTCGAGTTATGTATCTCCCCGTACCACTGAACTTACATTCTGGTTCCATACATCGAGTCATGTACCTATTGGTACCTCTGAACTCATTTCCACATTTTCCAGTCATAAGAGTCATGTACCCGCTGGTACCGCTGAACTCATACTCACATTTTCCAGATCAACGAGTCACGTACCCACTCGTACCGCTGAACTCATACTCACCATTCTCCAGATTCCCGAGTCATGTACCCTCTCGTGCCGCTGAACTCACATCCACAACATCCCAGATTATCGAGTTATGTGCCCGCTGGTGCCACTGAACTCACACTTTCATAATATCGAGTCATGTACCCGCTGGTGCCTCTGAACTCACATCCCGGTCACTCTTTCGGATAGTAAGTCATGTATGATCATACCTCTGAACTTTCTTCCTATAAGAGATCCCTCCTCATGATCTACTACCCGTACTCCCAGTGCACAAAAAGGGTAACGGGTCCACAAACTTCTAAAACGACCATATCGATGTTACCTCTGAGTCGTTTTACTTCTGCCAAAAACAAATCACCCCCTGCATAAAACTTCCATGTCCTCATTACCTCTGAGTCATTTTATGCACCCCCTCTTCATTGAGCCCACTCCTGCCATGTCCTCATTACCTCTTCGTGGGAAGGCTCCATAGGAGAAACCTTCATACTTGCCATGTCCTCATTACCTCTGAGTAAGTATGTCGGTTCCCTTTCAACCTATTATCTGTACCCACGACCGGAGTACGACAAGGATAATAGGTCCGCAAATGTCCTCTGTTGACCACAAATGTCCTCTGTTGACCACAAATGTCCTCTGTTGACCACAAATGTCCTCTGATGACCACAAATGTCCTCATTCGACCACAGATGCTGTACTGGGTCTCCAGTACATGCCCATCCCTTTCCTATCATGCCTGGGATCCCAGTTGCTCCCTGGCATTCTCTCGAATACCAAAAACTTCTATAGCTGTCTTATCGCAAAGTTGTTCTAGGTATTCCTCTCCAAAACTTGTTACTCGTACCTAAAACCAAGGTACGCCCAGGGTAACAGGTCCACAAATAATCCCCCAGCAGGTCCAATTCCACAAATACCATGAGTACAAGAAAGAGAAGATGAGTTGAAACATGCTCATTTATTCAAAATTCAAAGTGCTACATCATTTGGGATCACATCCCTTACAAAATGGAAATAAAAAGAAAGAAAAAACAGCAAAAGAAAACATAAAACCGATCACTGCTCCAGGGCACATAGTGTTGTGAGACGGTCCGTCAGCAAGGCAACCGACCGCTCAAACCTCTGTTTAGCTCGATGCTCCGCCTCTTGGGTCAGCACCGCCGCGTCCTCCAGATGAGCGTGTGCTTGCCAGTTGTCCTCAAATTTCTTGAAAGCCCGCTCTAAGTTAACAGAAGATCAGAAAACCTTCTCGGCCTCCCGAACGATTGACTCCAGTTCCGCATGAGCAGCCTTCAGCTTCGACTCTAGGAAGGCCAATTCCTTCTGAAGTGCGAGAATCCGCTCCTTCGTGTCAGCTATTCCACGAGAAGCAGCCTCTTCCCGAGCCCTACAAACTTGACTTCGACAACCCAGCCTGTCGTATGAAGCGGAAAGCTCGTCAAGGTCCCCCTTTACAACTGGCCCGACAGTGTCTCGAGTGAGCTTTATCCTATCCCGAGAGGCAATAAGAAAGCCCCGCTCGCATTCAATTGCAGCAGGCAAGTCAGCCTACCGTAACACCAGCAATCGGGTCACGAGCTGATCAGCCTCTGCCAACTTGGGCTCCAGGAGCTCAGCCAACCCTACCCCTTCAGGAAGAGTCTTCAAAGTTTCAATCTGACCCCGAGCGCACTGCAGGGACAGAGAAAAAGGGATCCCCCGTTCTACGGCAACATCTACGCCCCTCTTTAAATGGCGATAGAAGCTGTCGACCACATCCTGCGACACCTCGTCCAGAGCCTCCGAAGAAGCCGGCGTCAACGGGAGTGTAGCTGGCAACACTGAAGAAGACGCGACAGAATCTGCCGCTTCTGCCACGAGGGAAACAAAATCCGTACGGAAGGACACCTGAACAGCGACCAACTCCTCTTCAGCAGCCCGCAGAACTTGAATACTCGGCAGGGCCGAGAAGTCAATCTCTGAAGCCGTATAAGCAGCAGAGGATGAGACGGAGACCATCGCTCCCGGAACAAGCTCCATTCCCATCTGCCCGGAGGTGGCGGGAGGCCCCTCGACATAAGTCGGCGAAGGAGAAGAAACGCTCCTTTCCACCAGAACGCAGCAGGTCGAGCCTTCCCCAAGAACATCCGCTGTGGATAGTAAAGGGTCAGGACCTCTAGGGCCAAGACAACCATGAATCGATTTGACCTGGAGGATATGTTGATAGAGCAAATAAGCTCCCTCACTAGTCAATATTTGGCTTATCTTACCAGCGGAAGAGTGTGGAGGCTGAGGTTCGCCTACGGCCACCACAACCTCTCCACCAGCGGCCTCCGAGTCGAATATAATAGACTCCTCCGCCCCGGCACCCTCGGGAGGGGATGCGACGAGATCGACGTCGCCTTGCTGAAATTCAGCAATCTCGGAGACAGGCCCGTGGAAACCTTCGTCACCCCGGACCGAGGCCTCAGCAACTTGGGAGTCCTCAGCCGCCGCTGAAAAAGCCCCCGCAGAAAGGACCGCGGCACACACGTCGCTAATCAAAGCAGCAAGGGCCGGATCAACTCCAGGGGTAGCAGACGGTTCATGAGAACCTGGTTCGTCAGACGCCTACAAAGAAAAAAATGATTAGGCCATATCTCCAAGAAAAAGAAAACCACAAGAAGGAGATAGCTCCAACATAGTCTTACCTCCGGAGCACCGTCAGCATCCTCACCCCTCTCCGTAATAAGTAGCCTATGGGGTCTGACCGCAGCTCTCTTTACGGAAAAGGCTACTCCTCCATCAGTAGACTCATGCCTGCCTCGCTTACGCGAGGGACTAGGCACGGCAGGCGGTGGTTCTATCCTCACCACCTCTGATACAGGTGGCAACTGATCTACCACCTCATCTAATACGACCAACGGTTGATCCGTCATCATCTCATCTGCCATAATGGACAGTTGATCCGCCGCTGCTCCGCTATCAGAAGAGAGAGTCCTCATCGTCCCGTTCGTTGCTTCCCTCAACTGTGTTAAAGGACTCAGAATCGAGCACGGGAACCCTATTCGCCCCTTTCTTCTTTGGCTTCGACACCGTACCCCTCTCCGCCCAAACGAGTGCCCACAATGAAGCTAGTCCTCGGGTCAAAATCAACAGGAGGCTGATTTATCGTAACATGGTATAAGGCCGCCATATGCAAGATTTCCCCCAGCACGTTTGCTGCAGGAACTGAGAAACTAGTTCGGGTATGACAAGTGTCATAGTAGCTCCATGCCCTATTACCATCAAGGATGCTACCCTCAAATCCCAGGCAGGAACTGGGATGCCCAAGGAATAGTTGATTGTACCCAAATTAACGAGCAAACCTACTGGACAAGTAGGGCTCCAGGTACACAGTTTTGCGGTTGCGATAAACTAAATGCGCCGGGAGAATGTTACGCAACCAGAAACGCATCTTCTCAGGTAAGAAATGAGGAGATCCAACGCCATCAACATGGACACTCCTCACTTCCTGGTCAGTAAAACGGGGAACGGACATGAAGAAATCATATCCGTCCACCCTCGCCAGCATCCTCCGACACGCCGGCATGGTACTATATTCCCAAGGCTGATGGCGATATCTAAAAAGAAAAGCGTCGTCGTCCGTAACGCCGTCTCCCGTCCCAGGTCTCATCAAAGACCGATAATGCAACAATAGCCACCCCCGCAGGTAATGATAAGGTAGCTCTATACGTTCAAAGTCCGTCACCACGTCACGAGCGGTGACCTTGGACGAGAAGGCACGGAGACCATGATGAATGCTGCACACCATAGCGGAAAGAAGAGCTAGCCTGACCCCAAAGGCCAACTTCACGACGGAAAGAATAAAGTGATGGCCGATCCTCTCGATGGAACCTGCCCCTCCTGAGACCACATAATTGTGCAGCCATACCATTAAAAAGCCTGCCAAGAGTGCCTTCTCTGACAGTCGCCGAGTACCATAATAAAAATAGCTGAAGGAGTCAATCTGGCTCCCAAACTTGTCACCCTTAGACTTCGACCTCTTAGCAGTCGATACCAAGCCTTCTACTTCCCTAGGAGTTTGACGACCTCGGGAAGTAACTCGACCAGCAGCACTGAATTTAAAAAGATAGGAGACCCAAGAGTTGGTATGGGGAGTGTCCCCTTCCGAGCTATCATTTTTCTTGATAGCCATTTGGTGACAGGTACTATGGTGACATAACAGTTCTTGGTACACAGCGACGAAGCTTGGGAATTGTCGATCTAGATCCTGGAACTCCTCGTTCGTTGGAGTGAACCCTTTGAAGGGCTCGTCTTCCCAGGGAAGCTTGGAGACAGCATACATCTCATGGAGAGCGAGTCCTAACTCCCTTACAGGTGTGAAGAAAGTCCCTGTCCGATGATTATACATCTCCAGAAGGGCCATGAACAACGGCTTATTAATGGGCAATCCGTGGCTGGTACCCCGGATAGCATCGAAAAGATTGACTTCTCGCAAAAATGCCTCGTAGTTCCGCAGAATCCACAAGGTCAGGTTAGCCCACGAGGGAATAGGGTGTAACCAGCTCGGCAGTACCAATCTACCAACAGGATAAGACCCTTTTCGACCAAACTGGCTCAGGAAGGTATCAGCCTGAGAAAATAAGAAGTTAGGACCGGGTGTGTTGATAAAGGTACCTGAAGCTAACCCCATCACAGATCGACTGGCCGGATCCTTGACCGTGCGTACTGATCCAGTAGTTTTATTGTAACGGATGTTACCCACAAACATCCCCGGTCTGGTTGGAGTGAGGGAGTCTGTCATCTGCCTGTCCAATAAAATCATGTTGAACCACGCAAGAGGGAAATGACGCTTCATAATGGGGATATGAATCGGCATCCCGTCCAGATTAAAATCCCAACTCTCGGAGATATCCAGCACTCGGGAGTTTTTTATGATCAATGCATCCCCAAAGAGGAAGACCGGCCTCAGATACTTTCTATTTGGCTTCCCAGAACTCATCATGTCACTAAGGAATTGGAAAGATTGAACCCTGATAACATTCAGTCGCTCCAAAGGCTCATTAACAAGGAGATGCTCTGACATTTGAAGAACTAAATCGTCCCATCGTACATCCGAGGCAAGTTGATTCGAGCCAACCAGAAGTTTCCCCGCAGGATTTATTGGTAGATTCACTTAAGAGAGACGAAAGAAATAAAATTAGAAGATAGTCAAAACAAGAAGCATTTGAAAGATCATTTGAGTCTATGCGGCTCGGGTCATCACAGCCTTATGCGGCTCAGAACCAGATGAGTCCATACGGTTCTGTTCGCCGTAGCCTCATACGGCTCCGAGTCAGACGAGTCCATACAAATCAAGTTCAGATGAGCTTATGAAGCTTCTGCGGTTTAGGTTCAGAAGGGTCTATGCGGTTCAAGGTTCACATGGACTCAACAGAAAAACCTAGGCGCTGATGCGGCTCGGATTCAGCTGAGACTATGCGGTTCAAAGTCTACGCAGACTCATGCGGCCCTGAACAGACAGACTCATACGGCCCTGAACAGACAGACTCATGCGGCTACAAGTAGATGAGCTTAAACGGTTCAAAAGTGAACTACGCTCATGAGGCCCAAACCGAAAGTATATATGCGGTTTAGATCGAGTATGACAAGCCCATACGGCCTCCTGGGCAAAGTGCTTATGCGGTCATATCGACGAACCTTGTACATGCGGCTTGTGCATAAATTATGCAGTAGAGCCATGGCAGTTAGGGTTCTAAAGCAATGCCTTTACCAGCAATAGGTAGATAAACGTCGGGATGAACAGAGTGAACAGCGGCCGGCGGAGGAGTGGCCACGTTCGTCGCCACAGTCGCCGTAGAAGCGACCGCCTTGCTCTTCGCAGCCTTCGACGCAGCAACCTTCTTGGGAGCCATAGGTGCTTGGAAGAGAAAGGAGTTAGAAAGATCGAATAGAGCAAAGGAGATTCCTCAGAATGAAAGTATTCCTATTTATAGACAAGGAAGGAATGCCTCGATCCGCGTGCAAATATGATGACCGACTCTTCGGTCATCGAGGCAAAACGGCTGAATAATAGCCTGACTCTTGGGATCCTGGCCCAAAAAGTGGCTCTTAAAATCTGACAGCAAATCAAGAGCATTAAATGCAGAAGATTTACAAAAGATTTGCACACGTGGCAGGAAGACGTGGCAAAGAAGATCATGCGGCCAAAACAACCCATGCGGTTCGGAGAGTCATGCGGAGAAGGTAATCATGCGGCTGGTCAAATTCATGCGGCTAGGACAGAATACATCCATGCGGCTCTGGCATAATCATGCTTCTTATTCAAAGTATTTCAATTTTGTAAATTGAAAACTTTGAAGGGGGTCTTGTAGAAGCATGAAAAAGAAGAGAAAAATGATCCATACGGCCAAGGGGCCGCATGCAGCTCAAGAGTCCCATGCGGCTCAAACACATAGGCAGTTCGAGCGGACTCCATGCGGCCCGCAGAGGGAAGCCACGTGTCTTTTCAGAACGGCTGTCCCCAGCGTCATTCAGGCACAATTAATGCTCTGACGGCTGACAGCTGACAGCCCTGACGTAAAGTAGTCATAATGACTGACACAAAAGCACTATCTTCCTAGAGAACTGGAGAAAATCTTCACAGCTTCGAGGCAAGTATATGCGGCCAGACTAGACGAGTTCATGCGGCCAGTGCAGAAAAACCTATGCGGTTCAATCAAGAAGGTCCCCCATGCGGCTCGGCCATGAAGAAATCCATGCGGCCCGGCCATGAAGACTCTCATACAGCTCGGCCATGAGGACCCCCATGCGGCTCGGTCATGAACATATTTATGCGGCTCGATCATGACAACCTTCATGCGGTTCGAGTATAGAGACTATTCATGCGGCTCGGTCATGACGACCTTCATGCGGCCCAAATATGAACGCTCCTCATGCGGCTCAATAATGATAATAGGACACGTGTCCTAAAGATAATCAAATTTTGGGTCAGATCCCAATGATTTGGGACACGTGGCAAGAGAATGAATTAAATTGATTCATTTAGATTTACGGATATCAGCAAATCATCATAATAGGAATTTATTACAATCAACATTAATGACTGACATGATTTGGTATAATCCTCATTAATGGCCCAGATCCTTCATGCTCAAGATTAATGGTCCAGATTGATCATTTACCAGGCCGCCGCCACTTTGAGAATGGGGAATCATTGCAAACCCTAATGAGGCTCTCCACTATTATAAATAGCAGGGTGCCATTCCCTTACAAAATAGATACGCATACACAGAGAGAGGCTCCCCCAATAATCAAAGAGAAAAAATACACAGAGATCAATCCAGAGAGAGAGAAGCCAGAAGAGCAATACGAGGAGAGCAAGAAGAGCATTTCTTCGTCAACGCCAAGCATCTCGTCACAGGAGCCAAGGCTACGTCCGATCGTCCAAGAAGTAAGGCAGAGCTGCCGTCGCTTTCCCGAGCCTCTATCGTCACCCCCAGAATCAAAAATAAATAAATGTACTTAGATTGCTGTACCTAGGTTTTCGTCCCTAGGCTTTCTTTGTACAAGTAAGTTTGTAACGTGAAGTAAAAGTCCAGTCCTCCCATAAAACTGTTCTGCTCTTTTATATTTTATGGCAAACAAGGCTGGATTTGGACACAGACTTGTATCCGAAAAGCGGGTCCGGGTCGTGATACATGGTATATTGGAAAGGAAATGTGCATGGATTTCAGTGAGTAGGAACCGTTAAAATTTTGAGTTGGCTTGGATGTGATTCAGATGCGGATGCGAGAGAATTAGTTGTTATTTGTGGTCAACAGAGCCACTGCAGGATGGATAGTCCATTATGGACATTGGTTTGAGGCGAAGAGGAATATTTTGTCGAGAATGGCTTGAACTCTGAGTGGTATATGGCTCTACCCTCTTAGTGATAAGATGTCCCTTGATCCTGTTCATGGTATTGATGCTTTACCTATAAGATATTGCGTAGTATTGAGTCGTAGCTGGGATTACGATTGATACATGATGGCTAGGTGTGTCCGTTGATGATTATGTTCGAATAACTCATTGCGAGATTTTGATGTGTTCGGATGAACCATCTCTAAACTCTAACGATTAGCATTATATTGGATAGTCCATTAACAAGTTATGACCCTTGATTTTTTTGAGGTATAGAGAATAAACACTTGTCCCTTAATGCATAAAAGAGTAGATGTTCCTTATGGGACTCTGATGGATAGAATATAAATAAGTATCGAGATATAACAACATGTAATAGACCATGCCGGTGGATATTGTTATTGTATGAATAACAAGTTTAGGTGGAATACAAAATTATTGGATTATGACTTAGCTAATGAGTTACGTCATATCCTATAGATGGCCAAGATGTGAAGGCTAGATGGTCGGTGCCATATAGATTGGATTAGTGCATGAATAGTGAAATCTTCTTATGGAATCACAAGGTGGTGATGCAAAACAAATATTGATGGTTAATGTGAATTGTTAAAAGATGACCGTGTTGGTGATAGCGAAAATTCATAAAGGATGCTTTCATAAGAGATACGATTATATAGTGCCTTATTTTGTTGGTTAAAAGAGTACTGACGGTATCGATGATCTAAAAATATGAAAATTGAATATGTCATAAGGAGACCAAAAGAGATATGTTATAAATGATAGATTATTGAGGTACAAATGTTGGATTATTACTCGAAATAGATAGCCTGATTGGATGGACACAATTTGAGTACGATATAAGAATATAAGTCAGATTGAGCAGGTGATGCTACGTCTATGCAAGTGAAAACTGAATATTTGGATGTCTGATTGATAAAGTTCTATATTATGGCTTTGAGATTGACCTATAGGATTTGTTGGATAGATTTTGTCGGATGTGGGTAAGTCTAGAACAACTGCATTTGGTAAAACCCGATTATGAGTACGGATAGATAGACATGACCCTAGAGTGTCGGTTGTTGCCTAAGTTCCAGATTGTTGGCTACGATAGTTCAGTTGTTCGGTTGGGAATAAGTTCATAAGATTGGGGTGGTGTCCCATGTCCCTTAAGTTGGTTGGATCATAGATTGTCCCTGAGATAAGGTAGAGTTCCTTGGATAAGAATTGGTTGCCTCTAAGATAAGAGTATGTCCCTATTAGCTATCCATCTCACATGAGTTAGCTAGTTGTATGGTTTAGAATAGAATAGCTGACCGTAGAGACTTGACTGAAAGTTAAGTTGACTGTTGGAGACACTTAGGATGTCCCTATTGATGTTGCGTGGATATAATCGAAACGAGTGAGATATGTCGAGAAGTAAAATTTGGAATGGAATGGAGATTAGAAAATTTGATGTTGAATATTGGATAGAATGACGGATCATGTTGGTTTCGGAACTTGGTTGCCTTTATTCGGAATGTCGAAAATTGTTGAAGCTGGTTGGATTTGATTAATTGGTTGGTTGAATCATTTTGAGTTATGTAAATTGATGATAGTTGCCTTGAGACAGTCAGAATAATTTCATTGATGGATAATCGGATTCGAGATTGAGAGGAAGTGTAACGACGAAATGAGGCAGTGCATGTAGTCGATATCGACGAGAGTGAATGCAATTTTAGAAATGACCCTTGAGATTAATGTTGTTGGAAATAAGAGTTGCTCATGCAAAATTATACAGTTGGCTTGATCAATACGAAAAATGTTGGAGTACATCGATAAATTTTGTTAGAGTCGAATGTTGGTACAACATCAAGATGGATCATAATCGTGAACTTTACGAGTTACAAATAAGTGTATGGATGCGAACGATGACGAGTACAAGATTTGATCGATGAGAATCGTGGTGTTGAAACGAAATATGGCTATAGACTTTATCAATCTTTGACGGTATGAATGACAATGAACTTGAAAGGAAACTCTAGATTCGTTAGAATACATGATATAACAATACCAGAATACTTTGGAAATATTTTGGATCGGCTGTGGGAAAATTACTCAAGTTGAAATTTGTAACATTCATTGTGTTATTGGTTGGTTGGAGAATTGAATAAACAAGTTGGAAATATACGAGATGCTCAGAGGAATCATTGATGTTCGAAAATGAAGTTATACATGTAGCTCGTTCGCTTTCTCTACCGCTGAACTTAGTTGAAATGGATATATTTTTGGGCCGCCTAAGTGATATGCTGAATTCAAACGAAGCCACGGAAGGATTATCATATGCTAAGGGAATTGCATGAGTGTTGGAGGAAAGAACAAGGATGGTAAACTATTTTGACTCAAATTGGGATGTTGTGGCGAGATGGTACATCAATTAAAATCAATCGAAAAGTTGCGTAGAAATGTTGAATAGTATAAATTGACCATTGGAAAGTTTCATAAATTCTGTTGAAGTTATGGGGATGAGTTTCGTTTAAGTTTCGAGGTTGAAACTTTTTCTTAGTGGTATATAATGTAGTGCCCCGACCCGTAAGATGCCTTATGATGGATGGTTGGTTCGAGGAAGCCTTATTGGACTTGGCAATATACGAAGGATCGCTTGGTAGGCTATGCGTTCGTGGCGGGAATCGTCATATAAAAGTGAGTAGTGTTTGACCCTTCGAAGATCCTTTAGCTTCATGCATAATAAAAGGATTATATACTATGTTTACTCGTTGAGTTGCTGAATAACACCTTGCATGAAAGTCGAAAAGATAATGAAAGATAATTATCATATGATCCAAAAACTGTTGCGAATCATTTTTATTGTTTGTGTACTTCGAATCATTTCATGAATTGTGGGCTTGCATGTTGTTGCTATTAAATACATGACAAGTGAAGAAAAAGTCCCAAATACTTGGACGGTGACTATATCGAGCCTTAGCTTGATGAATAGATGGTAATACAAATAATAAGACCTAAGAACTAGGCTGTGAGTATGCTTGAATTATATCCGAATGAACGTATGGTAATACAGATGCTAAGTCCCAAGAATTGGACGGTGAGTACATGTTGAGTGTTGGTTGAAAAGATGTACGGTATGAAGGATGTGGAAAAGAGATTGAGTAATCAGCATTTTATTATCCCATCGTCGCTGTAGAATGTTAATTACACTAAGACCCTGGATTGGGCAGTTGGTATTAGTGAGCTCAGCTCAAGGCAAGACGACAATACGAATGAGGATGGTGGCTGATTACTTAGTTTTCCTTATCATGCATTATAAGTTTTTTTAATAGATAAGTTGCATATATCTGCATGGTCATGGACAACTTGTGCACAAGGTAGTTCTTTGAACGGTAATCTGCGGCCACGGACCCGGTTTATCCTAGGGGGAACAAGGATTGGTACCGACGTACTGGCATCGATATGCGAGACCTTCAGTGGGGCTGGTTACCCGTACTGCAAAGGGCATCGTTATACTAGGAATACGGTCGAAGATGGCGTGTCGCCAGTAACGTTCATATAGATAGGTCCCGTGCTAATGATGTCTTATGCAAGAAGAGTAAGTTATTACTCAATTACAGGGATGGATGTCGGTTGTTGGTAAGAAATCACCTGAACGGTGATAATTATATTAAATTATGATATTGTTCCTAACAATATCTTGTGCAGGCTGAGTAAGTATTATAAATGTACATGAATGACTACACGACCGTGGGTAAGAATCACCAAAGGGTGATACAATATTTCTCTATATTATGTTGGCTATGAGATTTGCATGCTTTACTTCTGTCGGATATGAACTGCTAATTGACCCTAAGGCAAAGAGAAAGACCACTTTTAATAATGTTTTATAACATGATTACTTAGTGTTGTCTTCTTAGGTGAGTTGGGCCAGCACCGCTCGCTAGTACATTGATGATGTACTGACACACGTTGTGGGAAACATTTCGGGTGCTTTTGCATGGAGGAAATCGTTTGATCAGTGCTTGGAATCGCTGAATCAGATGGGTGTGCAAAAGCTCTTCTTACAAGACGATGTCTTCTGCTATACGTGACATAATGTATGGAAATGTTTAACTCATATGAACCAGTGAGATTATAGGCAAAGTTGGCATGTTCGGTTGTAGTGCCTAAATGACAAGTATATATTCAGTTGGTTATTCAAGAGCCCTATAATCTGTTGTAAATTCTGTATTCAGCTGCAAGTCTTGTAATATATTATAATTATCAATAAAGAGATACATTTCTTTATATCTTATTGTGACTTCAATTTATCTGCTTAGTTTTGCTACGCTGTCGTTGTTTTCTGAGAAATACTAGGAACTTTAATAGTTTTGCCTTGTACAAGTACAATCTAGACTTGTACAACATTACGCCTAGTAGCTAGTTTTTGATCCCCCAGGATCGGGGCGTGACAATTTTAGCTGCTATTTTTGTTGTTGCCTCTGTTGTAGCCGCTTCTGCTGCTTCCGCTTTGGCTACTACTTCGACTGCAGCTGCTTCTGCTATTCCTTCTTTTGCTCTTGCTGCTATTGCAGCTTCTGCTGCCACTTTTGATCTTATTGAGGTTACAACTCCTGCTGTTGTTGCAACTCCTACTGCGAGTGGGGGAAGGAGGAAGGAGGGGTGCTTGTTGCCCGGAAGGAGTGAGTGGAGGTAGGGAATAAAGGAGGGTTACGAGAGGAAGAGGGTTAAGCCATCTCAGCACAGTGAAAATAGAGTTAAAAATAAAAGTTTTGTTTTCATTCTTCATTCATTGCCATTATCCCTTGACAAACAAGGATATAAATAGATCCACATCAAACAAACAACAAACAAACTTGTTGACACAAAGTCACAGTCAACCAAATATTGATAATATTGACTAAATAATACTTGTGATAATTCAATACGACACACGACGACTACATCCAGCTCAAGACAGACGACAGCTTAGTTTTGCAAATGCAAGTTGTTTTTGAGTCTGTATTTTTATATTTATTGAGTCTAGACTGATGTAAGCTGTGTTGTGCTGAGCTCTTGAGACTTAACCTATAACCTACCCAAAATCCATAAGCTCCACACACCCTAATTTATTGAGTCCATTGGACCCTAAGACCCATTCTGTGCTCTGGAGACAGAGTTCGGGCCGAACTCTGCCTCCACACAGAGTTCGGGCCGAACTCTGTCCCCTAAAAATCAGCACCCTAATTTTTAGGATTGGCTGGTTGCTAGTTGTCCAACGGCCAAATATTTGAAAATTCCTACCAGAATTCTGGCCGAATTCTGCCTGCTAATATCCTATAAATAGGCCATGAATTCTCTCATTTTCATTCATCCAATCTTCTCTTCTCTTCTCTCTAAAGCTCAATATAAGCCACACCCTTCTTCATCTACTAGCCACAAGCTCCCTAAGCCTCAAGTGCTCAGCATCTCTCAGCTAGGAGTTTGTGCAAGAGTTCAAGAAGTCGCTTGGAAAATTCCAAGCATCGCCACTGCGATCATTTGTAAGAAGTTGACGTGCTCTTCTGAAGAAAAGGCACGGGGTGTAACTACTATTTCACAAATAGTGGATTTAATCCTGAGCTAGAGTTCTCAGGCCTGGACTAGTCCTCCACGAGGGAAATTCCAGGTTAAAATCGGCTGTGTTTGCGTATGCTTTCTTGCTCCTTATTTATTTCCGCATTTACTCTGATTAATTTTAGATTGTGAAAGAGTTGAATTTTTAATTGGCTATTATCGCTATAAACTCTATTCACCCCCTCTAGAGTTGCCATCTGTTCTTTAAAACTAACAACTCAACAAACAACAAAAAAACTCCTAAGGAATTGGTAAAAACAACAGCCCTCCATACAGACTAGAACATTGCTATTTTGATAAATGAAAAAAATAACAACCAAATGATGTCCTCATTAATTTTCCTAGGGTGAAAGAAATTCTACTATAACAAATGACTCCCATAGCTACTATCATAGTACTCAAGTAAATCTGGATCAAGGCGTTGCAGCTCCTCTCATGTAATCCACGAATCATCATATTCAGGTTGACCTCTCCATCAAACCAAGTAACATTGACAACCACCATCCCTAGTAGGGATGATCTGATCATCCAATATTCTATCAATATAATTGTGAGACTCGTCTCACAGTATCTATATTTATATATGAATACTTATTTTATATTATATTATGTATTTTCTTAACTTTCGGAGAAACTTAGAAAAACTTGATTTTGAGACTTTACTACTTGGCCGACATATCGTTGGTATACCGGTGTGTACTGACGGTAAACTACCCCGGAGATAATTCCACTTTTAGATATTTTTGATTTCAGATATTTTCGTGAATATTGTTGGCCCATTGGTTAATGAGCACACCTGATTTTGATAATCAACGTCAACTTTGGTCAATATGCAAAATATATATACTGCTACGAGTTTACAGGTTCAAGTCAGAAGAAAATCTGTATCCTAAATCTGCGTTCTACTGCAACAAAGTACAAACATCACATCATTATCAAAGACCAAAAGAACTGGAATCAAGATCAAGCTTTTACATATTTTCTTCTGTATGTTTACTTTTATTGAGTCTAATAAAAATATATATGGTTGATCATGGTCGGGACTGGCTTAGGGTTTTGTGAGTCCATAAAAAAAATTAGCCTACCTATCCACATACGCAAATCCAAAAGTTCACACATCAAAAAGCCCAAAACCCAATCAGGTTTGGCCCAAAACAGTTCTATTTGATCCTGACATAACTTGGCCCAAGTTCGGTCTCGGTTAGTGTTGACACAAAGTCACAGTCAACCAAATATTGACTACATTGACTAAATAATATCTGTATTAATTCAATACGACACACGATGTCTGCATAACAGTTCAAGACAGACGATAGCTCAGTCTCCGGCTCTCAGTGTGTTTTCGAGTCTGTATTTTATATTTTCATTGAGTCTAGACTTGTGTACTCTGAGTCTTGCTGAGCTCTTGACACTTACTCTACAGCCTACCCAAAATCTCAAGCTCCACTGAACCAAACACTGCCCAAAAATCCCCTTAGAACCACTCTGTGTTCTGGAGACAGAGTTCGGCCCGAACTCTGCCTCCATACAGAGTTCGGGCCGAACTCTGTCCCCTAGAAATCAGGAACCCTAATTTTAGGGTTAGCTGGTTGCTAGTTGTCCAACGGCCAAATTTTTGAATTTTCCTACCCGAATTCTGGCCGAATTCTGCCTATAAAAACACTATAAATAGGGCATGAATTCTCTCATTCCAATCAATCCAATCTTCTTTTCTCCTCTCTCTTATAAGCTCAAGTAAGCCATACCCTTCCCATCTACTAGCCACAAGCCTCCTAAGTGTCGAGTGCTCAGCATCTCTCAGTTAGGATTCTTGTGCAAGAGTCGAAGAAGTCGCTTGGACAATTCCAAGCAAATCGCCACTGCGATCATCTGTTAGAAGTTGACGTGCTCTTCTGAAGAAAAGGCACGGGTTGTAAACTAATATTTCACAAATAGTGGATTTAATCCTGAGCTAGAGTTCTCAGGCCTGGACTAGTCCTCCACGAGGGAAACCAGGTTAAAATCGCTGTGTTTGCATATGCTCTTCTGCTCTTCATTTATTTTCCGCAATTTATTCTGATTATTTATTGTTGGTGAAAGAGTTATTTTTAATTGGCTATTTTTCTATATAAACTCTATTCACCCCCCCTAGAGTTGCCATACTGTTCTTCAATTGGTATCAGAGCTCTGTTCTCTTTATAAGGACTTACATCCTAAGAGCTGATCCATGGCAACCACACAATCCTTGATTTCCAATCATGGTGAAGGTCAGTCCACTCATAGGCCTCCCCTATTTGATGGGACAAACTACACATATTGGAAAACAAGGATGAGCTTCTATCTTATGTCTCTTGACTTTGACCTGTGGACTGTCGTCACTGACGGTTACAAAAAGCCCGCCAGGATAGTTGTCGATGGTGACCTCATTAAGAAACCACACGACAAATATTCTGTCAAGGAGAAGAAACAGGCAAGTCTAGATGCTAGGGCTATTAATGCTTTATTCTGTGCTATAGACAGGAATGAGTTCAACAGGGTCTCTACATGCACCACTACTCATGAAGTATGGAGACTTCTAGAAGTGACGCATGAGGGAACCACACAAGTCAAGGAATCAAAAATAAACCGTCTCACTCAAGAATACGAAGCCTTCAAGATGAAGCCAAATGAGACGATCACTCAAATGTTTACAAGATTCCTCGACATCATCAATCCTCTATCCTCGCTTGGTAAGCAGTACTCAAACCACGAGAAGATTCGTAAGTTACTCAGAGGGTTGCCAAAGATTTGGAACCCTAAGGTGACGGCCATCATAGAAGGAAACGATCTCACATCAATGTCAATGGAGACCTTGATGGGTAAGCTTATGACTCACGAGCTTGACCTCAAGGACTTCGAAGAGCCTGCTCCGAAGACCAGGGAGATCGTACTCAAAGCTCATCGACGAAGGGCTGATCACGATGAGACCGAAGACGATAACTCGGATGATGAAGACCAAGCTCTCATGGTTCGCAACTTCAAAAAATTCCTTCGCTTCAATCGAAGGAAGAAGGATTCACAAGAAGATGATGAAGAAGAGCCAACCTGTTACGGTTGCAAGAAGACTGGACATGTTCGAAAAGACTTTCCATTCTTGAAGAAGAGCAACCGCTATGAGAAGCCATACAAAAAGAACTCATCAAAGAAATATGCCAACACAGGAATTTGGCATGAAAGTGAAGCGAGTGACTCCGAGGAAGAAAAAGGCTCTCCTCAAGATACAGCAAATGTGTGCCTAATGGCAACTTCCAACAAGGTATCTAACGAAACTCTAGATGACTTCTCTTTCGATGAACTTGGCGATGCTTTCACTGATTTACTTGATGATCACAAAAAGGTCATCGGTAAATACAAACATGCCAAGGACAAAATCAAAAGTCTTGAAGATGAGATACAAAGAATTTCCTTACTTCTTGATAATGTTCGAAACACGACACCCACTAATGACCCTGATGAAGTATCTAAGCTTAAATTAAGCTTACATGATGCTGAAGCACGTATTGAGCAACAAACTCAAGAAATCACTACACTCAACACGTTGCTTGCTGAAGAAAAGAGTAGACACAAGATTTCCATGACTAAGATATATGGCTTAAATATTAAGGTTGATGAACTGCAAGCTGTTTCTAAAAGATTAGAAACCAAATTGGGTAAACAGGTTGTTCAACCTCAAACCCAATCACATGGGCACAACACCACTCATGCTAGTCAACCACGTCATTCTCATGCAGCACATAACCATGCATTTATATACACAAACTTTCACAAACCACGTGCACGTAAGAATAATTCTCACTCAGTACACAATCATCATGCACAAAGACACAATCAACATCACTCCACACATAGGAATCATCATGCTTTGCCATATAGACAAGATCATCATGCAATGCCATATAGACAAGATCATCATATGCCATATAGACAAAATCATCATGCCATGCCATATAGACAATATCAGCATGTCACACATCATAGACAATACCATCATGATATGCCTCATAGACACCATCACCATGCCACTCATTCTGTGCATAATCATCATCACCATGCTAACTCTTCACAACATGACCATCCTCATCCTGTTGCTTATAGATATTATTCTCATGCTCCTAGTATAAATAAGAATGCTATCTGTACTTACTGTGGATTACATGGACACATCTCACCACAGTACAAATTTAGAAGACTTGTAGATAAAAAGATATATACTTGGTTTCTAAAGACTAACTTTTCAGGACCCTCAAGAACTTGGGTACCAAAGGTCACATCTACTCTTGATGTAGGTGGACCTTCCCTCTTCAACTGAAAGTAAGTAGATTTTCGATAGTGGATGCTCACGACATATGACGGGAGACGCAAATCTTTTTGCATCACTATCGATGAAGAGAGAAGGATATGTATCCTTCGGTAACAATCTCAAAGGGCACATAATAGGTAATGGTATCATTGGTCATCCTCCTTCTCCTGTAATAAAGGATGTCTGCCTAGTGACCGAGTTAAAGCATAACCTGCTCAGCATTAGTCATCTTGCTGATCATGGATATGATATTAAATTTGGACAAAACAGTTGCTACATCTATGATAGGTCAACAGGAGACATTGCTTTTGAAGGGAAAAGAGAGGACAACATCTATATTTTTTATCTTTCTGTAAATACTAACAATGCAGGTAGATGTCTATATGCCCACAAAGACGAACGACTACTTTGGCACCAGCGTCTTGGTCACGCCAACATGGATGCTATATCCAGGCTTTCTACCAAGAAGCTAGTGAGAGGATTGCCTGACATTACATTCAAAAAGGACACGGTATGTGCCGAATGTGAACTAAACAAGGCAACTAAATCCTCATTTCATTCCATCAACTCTGTAAGTACTACTAAACCCTTGCAACTACTTCATATGGATTTATTTGGTCCTAGTAGAATAGCTAGCCTTGGTGGCAAACTTTATGCATTTGTTATTGTTGATGATTTTTCGAGATTTACTTGGGTTTTCTTTCTCGCTAATAAGAGCGATGCTATCTCTGTTTTCAAAGTTTTTGTAAAGAAAGTTCAAAACGAAAAAGGCTACATGATTACTCGAATCCGAAGTGATCATGGAGGCGAATTCATAAATTATGATTTTGAAAATTTTTGTAATGCAAATGGTTTTGATCATGAATTTTCTTGTCCTAGAACTCCTCAACAAAATGGTGTTGTGGAGCGGAAGAATAGAACTCTCGGCGATATGGCCAGAGTCATGTTGAATAAATTTTCACTTCCGAAATTCTTTTGGGCAGAAGCTGTCAGTACAGCATGCCACATTTTGAATAGGGTACTAATTCGTCCCATTACAAAGAAAACACCCTATGAGCTTTGGTTTGGGAGAACCCCCAATGTTTCTTATTTTAAAGTTTTTGGTTGTAGATGTTTTATCCTTAACACCAAAGACAACTTAGGCAAATTTGATGCCAAAGCTGACGATGGTATCTTTCTTGGTTATGCCGCCAAGAGTAAGGGATATAGAGTTTTTAATAAACGCTCACTTATTGTGGAAGAGTCAACAAATATGACTTTTGATGAAGACAACAGTGCAGTAAGTACTCTTGATGATGACGTTGAGCCATCAACTTCTACTCCAATGAATACTTCAACCGAAACTAATTCTCTGGAGGGTTTGCCTAAGAAATTCTCTTTCAAACCTTCTCATCCAGAAAATTTAGTTATAGGAGAAGTTTCACGTGGAGTAACTACTAGATCATCACTAAGAGACTCCGTTGCTAGCACTGCCTTCATTTCACAAGTAGAGCCTAAAAACATTTCTGAAGCTTTTAATGATGAATTTTGGATTTCTGCTATGCAAGAAGAACTCAACCAATTCGAGAGAAGCCAAGTATGGGAACTCGTTCCTAGACCGGTTAATCACTCGATAATTGGTACTAAATGGGTTTTTAGAAACAAAGTAAATAAAGATGGTTCAGTCACACGTAACAAAGCTCGTCTAGTAGCTCAAGGATACAACCAAGAGGAAGGTATCGACTACGATGAGACGTATGCTCCTGTTGCTAGACTAGAATCCATTCGGATGCTTTGTGCTTTTGCTAATTTTCAAAACTTTAAATTATGTCAAATGGATGTGAAAAGTGCTTTCTTGAATGGTTTTATTAAGGAGGAAGTTTATGTGAAACAACCTCCTGGCTTTAAAAATCACAAATTTCTCGACCACGTGTTCAAGCTAAAGAAAGCGCTTTATGGCCTCAAACAAGCCCCCAGAGCTTGGTATGAAAGGCTAAGTAGCTTCTTACTTGAGAAAGGTTTTTCAAAAGGGAAAATTGACACTACACTGTTTATAAAATCTTTTAAAGACACTATTCTGTTGATTCAAATTTATGTTGATGATATCATTTTTGGTTCTACTGATGAAACCCTCTGTCAAGAATTTGCCAAGTGTATGCAGACAGAATTTGAGATGAGCATGATGGGAGAGCTCAACTACTTTCTTGGTCTGCAAGTGAAACAAATGGCTAATGGAACTTTCATCTGCCAATCGAAGTATACCAAGGACATGCTGAAGAAGTTCGATCTTGATAACGTCAAACCAATCAGCACGCCAATGGCTACTTCAACCAAACTCGAACCAGATGAGAGCGGCAAACCCGTTGATCAACGTAAGTATCGAGGTATGATCGGCAGCTTACTCTATTTAACTGCTAGTCGTCCCGATATCATGTTCAGTGTTTGCCTATGTGCTAGATATCAAGCTAATCCTAAGGAATCACACATGACTGCGGTTAAGCGTATCTTACGATACCTTAAGGGTACGGTTACAGTGGGCCTATGGTATCCCAAGTCAACATCATTTGATCTTATTGGTTATTCCGATGCTGACTTCGCTGGATGCAAGGTCGACCGTAAAAGTACGAGCGGCACGTGTCATTTATTAGGAAAAGCTTTAGTCTCCTGGTTTAGCAAAAAGCAGAACTCTGTCGCACTATCCACAACAGAAGCTGAATACATAGCAGCTGGGCGTTGTTGTGCACAAATTCTGTGGATGAAGCAAACCCTTGAAGACTATAAGTTATCTTTTATGCATATTCCTATATTCTGTGACAATACAAGTGCCATTAATTTGACTAAGAACCCTGTCTGCCACTCACGCACTAAACACATTGAGATCAGACACCACTTTTTGCGTGATCATCAGCAAAATGGCACGATTAACTTAGAATTTATCGACACTGATCATCAGCTAGCAGATTTCTTTACTAAGCCATTATCCGAAGAGCGCTTCAATTTCCTATGTCGTGAACTCGGAATTTTGGATGAAGCAGTTATAAGTTGAGACTCGCCTGCATAAATATCGAGTATATTTTGATTCTTTTACGACAAATTTGGTATGGGTACAAGCCGAAAGGGTCCTTCTGACAACAAGGCGTAAAAGTCTAAGCGACACGGTGCACTAGTCCTCAGGACTACCGCTAGCTGGGATCCGGCCCCTGCAGCTAACCCATGGCAAATTTAAAATATTAAATTACAATATATTTCCTTGTTTATTATATGGTTTGTTTCGACTTAATACTGTCTAATTATTACATTCTAAAGTTCATTCTGACTTTTGAGTATCTCTCTATGTACTTCATTGATTTCATCAAACTTTTATCCTCAACCATCACTTTTCTTCAACACTTAACCAATTTTTCTATCTTTTCAGCCTGTTTTCTGTTCTGGACCACTATTCCAGAACTCGGGCCGAACTCTGCCCCAAACAGAGTTCGGGCCGAGTTCGGTCCAATTGTTCCAGCGTCGGGATCTGGCTCTGCCGTTGGATCATTTTAGATCCAATGGTCAATATTCTATCCGACCAAAGACAAACACCTATTTTATTTCGGGATTCCTTCTCTTTTCTCCCATATTTCCTTCTTCTCCACCTCTGCAACTTTCTTCCCTCCAAACCCTAACCCTAGTTCTTGATCTAGAGAGCTCCATTTCTTCTCAAAATCAAGGGAAAGGGGTTTTTCAACATTCTCTTCCACTGTTTATTATTATTTTCAGGTATAACTCTCTCTTTCTATCATTTTCAAGTTCTTCTATTTCTTTGCAAATGGCATCTCGCTTGTCCAAACGAGGAAGAAGGACTCGACATGAGGGAGCTTCCTCTTCGGTTCCTCCTTCTCCGATTGAACAAGTTGTTGAACAACACCCCATTCATCCGTTGTTCAATCCGCCGCGTCCCGATGACCCTAATACATACGACGACCGTATATTTGTGTCGCTAGACGCCTCTAATGAATGGTTTAGCGATTTTAGGACTCGTCTGGTGTTTGGGGGCCATCCCATCAATTTCATAATATTTTCTCAATATGAATCTTTATTTCGTGATCTTTGTTTGGATGAACTAGTTGCTTCCAACTTTGTCATTTACCGTAGCGCAATCCAAATGTTCTACTGTAATCTGACTTACGATGCAACCCACATCTATTCCCGGGTTGCTGGCATTAACATTGCCTTCAATGATTCTGAGTTGGGAGACTTTCTTGCTCTCCCGGATCTTGATGTGTGGGACAAGCTTGTGGAAGCACGTCAACTTCAATTTGTTGGCGATACTTCCCTTGAAGGATTCAAGGAGGATTTATGTGCTCCTAACGTAAGTCCTCGCAAGCTAAAGGCCAAGCATCTCACCCCCTACTTTTATGAACTTCATCGCATCGTGTTCAATACTATCTTACCAAAAGCTAGTTCAACTGATGAAGTTACCTACTTTGAGATCTCTGCTTTATATCACCTTCATTTTCGTATCCCCTTCAATCTTTCTAGGACAATGATGGACTGGATGATAAATTGTAGGAAGAAACCAAGAGCTTTGGTTTATCCTTTATACCTTCCTATGGTTTTTCGTGCATTTATTATTCCTATTCATGACTGTCCGTTCTTGCCTGCTCCTGTTTTCCTGTCCAAGGCACGACGTACTCAAGCAGTCGTCGCCTCTCCTGAGGCTTCTGAGCATTCTGATGATGAGGAGCCAGACGTCCCTCCACTCGGTCAGGATGCACCTCCTCCACCTGCCACTCTTGACTCCATCCAGACCATGCTCCGAGATCGTTTCGACTTAGAGGACGATCGGTGGGCTCAGATGGACTACCGCACTACCCTGCAGATAAGTGCACTCAGCAACTCGCTGCATGATATTCGGTACTCCATGTCCCATCATCCTACTATGCCCATTCCCATGCAGCGGGATCCCGATCGTGAGGGCTATCGCATTGATGATCCGTGGGTCATGTATTACCTGGATCCGGGTACTGCTTTTGTGGATCCCAGACGTTCTGATACTCCTGGACCATCTCGTGCTCCGTGATGGAGATTGGCTACTATCTGCTGCTGCTGCTGCTGATGATGACATTAGTTGATGCATTTTCTTTTCTAGTTAGTTAGTTTCAGTTTTATGTACTTGGATGCTTTTAAACTCTGGTTGTGTGTTTGACATTTGGTTATGACACTTTATGTTAGTACTTCCTTTGATTATTTCTATACTGTTTCTTCTCTGCTTGGTGTGGTTGTATTACTATTAATTGTCTACTGCAGTTTTCTTTTATTATTCATTTCTCTGAAGTCTATATTGCTAACTGCCAAAAGGGGGAGAACTATGTATATTCTGCCTGGATATATATGGCTGGATATACTTGTTTGGTATCAGATATATATGGTTGGATATACTTGTTTGGTATCAGATCCTATTTTTTCGTATTTCTGTGCTTGTTTGTGCTTTTTGGGAGATATTATACAGGTTCCATGCACTATTTACGGGGGAGCTATTGCTTCTAGCTCAGCACCGTTCACTGATTACGGGGGAGCTATTACATTCTAGCTCGGCATCAAGTATGGGGGAGCTATGTTGCTATAATCAACTGTGTCCAGGTATGAATATTGAATATACATATATTATTTTGTCAATTATCAATATGGGGGAGATTGTTGACACAAAGTTACAGTCAACCAAATATTGACTACATTGACTAAATAATATCTGTATTAATTCAATACGACACACGATGTCTGCATAACAGTTCAAGACAGACGACAGCTCAGTCTCCGGCTCTCAGTGTGTTTTCGAGTCTGTATTTTATATTTTCATTGAGTCTAGACTTGTGTACTCTGAGTCTTGCTGAGCTCTTGATACTTAGTCTACAGCCTACCCAAAATCTCAAGCTCCACTGAACCAAACACTGCCCAAAAATCCCCTTAGAACCACTCTGTGCTCTGGAGACAGAGTTCGGCCCGAACTCTGCCTCCACACAGAGTTCGGGCCGAACTCTGTCTCCTAGAAATCAGGAACCCTAATTTTAGGGTTAGCTGGTTGCTAGTTGTCCAACGGCCAAATTTTTGAATTTTCCTACCCGAATTCTGGCCGAATTCTGCCTATAAAAACACTATAAATAGGGCATGAATTCTCTCATTCCAATCAATCCAATCTTCTTTTCTCCTCTCTCTTATAAGCTCAAGTAAGCCATACCCTTCCCATCTACTAGCCACAAGCCTCCTAAGTGTCGAGTGCTCAACATCTCTCAGTTAGGATTCTTGTGCAAGAGTCGAAGAAGTCGCTTGGACAATTCCAAGCAAATCGCCACTGCGATCATCTGTTAGAAGTTGACGTGCTCTTCTGAAGAAAAGGCACGGGTTGTAAACTACTATTTCATAAATAGTGGATTTAATCCTGAGCTAGAGTTCTCAGGCCTGGACTAGTCCTCCACGAGGGAAACCAGGTTAAAATTGCTGTGTTTACATATGCTCTTCTGCTCTTCATTTATTTTCCGCACTTTACTCTGATTATTTATTGTTGGTGAAAGAGTTATTTTTAATTGGCTATTTTTCTATATAAACTCTATTCACCTCCCTCTAGAGTTGCCATACTGTTCTTCAGTTAGTTCAACCAAATTTTGAATCCCTTCCAAATCTGTATCCAATGTTTGAATGTAATATTTTTGCATCTGAACTCTGCCCGAATTTGGTCTACAAAGATACTATAAATAGAGAGGAACTTTTCTATTTCTAAATCACTCATTCCTTCTCTTATCTATTCATTCTAAAGTATTTTCTATAAGCAAAGCTTTCAAATCAAGCCTATACCACTCTTAGCCAAGTCCAGTACAGTTTTGTTCAATCTAGAGTTTTGGTATTGAAGAGTTGTATTAGAGGCTATATTCAAAAAATGTTCTAGTTTTCAGAATCGCCTCATGGAGTCGGTCGTTCGCTCGTCGCCAAGTACGGTGTTGTAAGAGACTACAAGTTCTCAATTAGCTTGTGACAAAACATCGAGCTTACTCGAGACTGGACTAGTCCTCTTAGAGGGATACCTGTATATATCGTCGTGTTACTGAGTTTGATCTTCTTGACTCTTACTTTACTGTAATTTACTTACTGTCATTTACCTGCTATAATATATAGTTCTGTATAATTTTTAATTGGTGACATTTTTGCTGCATACGCGCACACTCTATTCACCCCCTCTAAAGGTGCTCAATGGTCCTACAAATGGTATCAAAGCAGGTTATACATATACATAACCATATAGAGAGTATATATCTATAGCAGCCATTAAATCAATATTCAACGGTAAATGACAATCCACAAATCGACTCCTACTATTTGGTGGAACGAATTATACCTACTGGAAAACACGAATGAGTTTCATTCTAAAATCACTGGAGTTCAATCTTTGGTCGATAGTTATAGACGGTTACAAGAAACCTCGTAGAACAGTGATTGATGGTGTATTAGTAGACAAGCTACATGATAAATACACAGAGCATAAAAAGACACAGGCTAGTCTAGATGCACGAGCCATCAATGCAGTATTTTGTGCAATTGACAAAACCGAGTTTAATCGCATATAAACCTGTACGACGGCTAATAAAATTTGGAGACTTCTTGAGGTAACTCATGAAGGGACTTTTCAAGTAAAGGAATCCAAAATCAGTAGACTAATACAGGAATACGAGTCTTTCAAAATAAAACCCTATGAGTCAATTACACAGATATTCACTTGTTTCCTCGATATTACTAATCCTTTACAATCTTTTGGTAAGGATTACAACAATCATGAGAAGATCATGAAGGTTTTGTGGGCTCTAACAAAGAATTGGAACCCGAAGGCTACCACGATCATAGAAGAAAATGACCTCACCATGATGACTTTAGAGACACCGATGGGCAAGCTCATGACTCATGAGCTGGATTTACAAGAATTTGAAGAAGCAACTCCCAAAAAAATCAATAGCATTCAAAGCTCAAGCCAGAAGAGTCTCATACAATGATTCTGACGAAGAAGAGTCCGATGGTGATAAACAGGCCCTATTGGTCAAAATTTTTAGAAAGTTATTAAAGTTTGATAGATTAAACCGACAAAAGAAAAACATCCACGAGAGCAATGAATAAGAAACAATCTGCTTCGGATGTTAAGAAATCAGGACATATAAAGAAGGACCGTCCACTATCAAAAAAGAGCAGTCCATATGACCTATCAAGATCGAGCATTAAAGCTACAACCGGTCAAAAGTATGCTAACACCAGTATCTCACACGAAAGTGAGGCCAGTGAATCATAAGAGGAGGACAGACCCAGCAACAGTGCAAATGTCTATCTAATAGCATTTGATAAGGTATCTGAGAACCCTTTGTATGATGATTTTACTTTCGATGAATTAGAAAATACCTTCAACGAACTACTTAAAGAGCACAGAAATGTGTTGGACAAGTACAAGCAATCTCGTAAAGAGATTAAGGTATACGCAACCGAAGTTGCTAGATAATCTAATCTTATTGAAGTCATTATAGCGACATCTACTACCGGTAACACGGAAGAGATAGCCAAGCTTAAATTGGACTATCATGAGGCTATCCTCACCATAGAGAAGAAAGAAAGAGAATATGTCAAGGTGCAAGAACTCATGGATATGACTGCTAAATTCGAGAAGTCTTATGCTATCTCTAAAAAGTTAGAGATCAAGTTCGGTAAACAGGTCATCCCTGTTACAACATGTGAGATTAGTCCTAATACCAAACATACACCACAAAGGACTAAACCAAAGAAAGAACTTAAGCAAGACGCTTCTCACAATCATGCTTTCACATACAGGTTTCCAAGAAAAACACCTAAAAAATTTGTCAACACAGAAACCAAGAATATAATTTCAAAAATCACGTGCACATACACACGGGCACATATTACAGTACTAAATAGCTAGGAAGCTTGTTGACACAAATTTACTTGCTTAGATTCCTAAGATTAATCGTAATAGACCCTTGAAGAAATGGGTACCAAAGGATTCATGTACTCATTTTATAGGTGGACCATCATCCCTCTCATACTAAAAGCAAGTAGATACTCGATAGCAGATGTTCGCGGCACATTTTTGGTGATGCATCTTTATTTGCTACGCTATTGATGAAGAAAGAAGGATATGTTTTCTTCGACAACAATATGAGAGGTGATATTATAGGTAACGACACTATTGGTATGTCTTCCTATCCAAAAATAAAAAAATATTTGTCTAGTCACAAAATTAAAACATAACCTATTGAGCATAAGTCATTTGGCAAATAATGGTTATGACATCAATTTTGTGAAAGACAAATATTCTATATATGAGATGTCTACTGGAAATCCCGTATATAAAGGGATCAGGGAAGATAATATTTATGTTTTCTTTCTAGAATGTACTAACAATGCAGGTAAGTGCCTAGTAGCCAATCGAGATAAAAGCTGGCTATTGCACATGAGGCTAGGACATGTAAATATGGACCCTATCTCAAGGCTATGCACTAAAAAGCTGGTAAAAGGACTCCCAAAAATTACCTTCAAGAGAGATATGGTATGTTCATACTTTGAAAAAAACAAAGCAACTAGGTCTTCTTTTAAATCCATCAACGCTGTAAGCACTTCTAGACCTTTGCAGTTAATTTATATAGATTTATTTGGTCCTAGTAAAGTCGCTAGCCTTGGAGGTAAACTCTATGTTTTTGTTATAGTCGATGATTTCTCTCGTTATACTTGGGTGTACTTTTACCAAACAAAAGTGATGCTAGTTTTGAATTTCAAGTATTTTATAAAATGTACAAAACAAAAAGGCTTCACGATTACTCGAATCCGAAGTGATCATGGTGGCAAATTCGAAAATGTTGATTTCAAAAGTTTTGTGATGATAGTAAATATTACCATGAGTTTTCTTGTCCTACAACTCCTCAACAGAATGGTATTATGGAGCAAAAGAATCACACTCTAAGCGATATGGCTAGAGTAATGCTGAATCAGCATAATCTTCCAAAATACTTTTGGACATAATCTATAAGTACAACCTGTCATATTTTGAATAGGGTGTTAATTTGACCTATATCGAAGAAAACCCCTTATGAATTATAGTTTGGAAGGATTCCAAATATTTCATATTTCAAAGTTTTTGGTTGTCGCTATTTTATCCTGAACACCAAGGATAACTTGGATAAGTTTAACTTGAAGGCAGACGAATGGATATTTTTCGGGTATGCTGCCAAGAGTAAAGGATATAGAATTTTCAATAAAAGATCTATGATTATTGAAGAATCTATTAATGTTACTTTTGATGAGCTTAATTGTCAGAGATCTAGTGACAATGATGACGAAGATGTACAAAGCAAATCCAAAACACCTGAAGGTACCGCTACCAACGAAAGTTATCTGGAGCATCTCTCGAAGATGACAAAATTTATGCCAGACCATCGAGGGATACTGGTAATAGGTAATATATCTAAATGTGTAGGTATACATTCTTCTACTAGAGATGTAGCAGCAAATATAGCTTTCATTTCTCAAGTAGAACCTAAGTCAGTAGCAGATGCTTTTTCTGATGAGTTTTCGATTGATCCATGTAAGAGAAACTTAATAAATTTGAGAGAAGCCAAGTTCGGGAACTAATTCCTAAATCTATTGGTCAACCTATAATTAGTACCAAATGGGTGTTCCGAAATAAACTAAGTGAGGATGGACATGTTCTACACAACAAAGCATGTCTAGTTGCATAACATTATAATCAAGAAGAAGAGATTGATTATGACGAGACATATGCTCATGTTGCTAGACTAGAGTCCATTTGTATATTTTGTGCATTTGCATATTTTTATAATTTTAAACTTTTTCAAATGGACGTAAAAAGTGTATTTTTGAACAAATTTTTGAATAAAGAAGTTTTTGTAAAACAAACCCCTGGTTTTGAAAATTTTCAAAAACCTGCTAACGTTTTCAAGCTTAGAAAGGCGCTTAATGGACTCAAACAAGCACTGTGTGCTTGGTATGAATGACTAAGTGCTTTCCTACTTAAAAATAGTTTTTCAAATGGAAGAGTTAATACAACCTTGTTCATCAAATCTTGAGTTGACAGTATTCTACTTGTGCAAATTTATGTTAATGACATTATTTTCGGTTCTAGTAACGAAAAACTCTATTAAAATTTTGCTAAGTGTATACAGTGTGAGTTTGAAATGAGTATGATGGGAGAGATCAACTACTTCCTAGGACTCTAAATCAAACAACACTCGCAAGGAACCTTTATCAATCAAGCCAAGTACACGAAGGATTTACTGAAGAAGTATGACTTCGACAATGTAAAACCTATCGGCACGCCAATGGCAACATCAACAATACTTGATTGATGAAAGTGGCAAACTACTCAACCAGTGTAAGTATCGAGGTATAATTGGTAGTTTACTTTACTTAACTGCTAGTCGTCCTGATATAATGTTTAGCGCTTGTATCTGTGCACGATATCAAGCTAATCCTAATGAATCATACTTATGCACCGTTAAGCATATCTTTCGATACCTTAAAGGAACTTCTATAGTCGGCTTATGGTATCCCAAAACCACATTATTTGACCTAATCGGTTATTCAGATGCTAATTTTGCTGGATGCAAAGTAGACCTTAAAAGTACCAGCGGTACGTGTTATTTTCTAGGAAAAGCTTTAGTCTCTTGGTTTAGCATGAAGCAAAACTCTGTAGCTTTATCAATAACTGAGGCTGAGTATATCACCATAGGACGTTGTTGTGCTCAGATTTTGTAGATAAAGCAAACCCTTGAAGACTATAATCTGTACTACACTAAGATTCTTATTTATTGTGATAATATTAGCACAATTAACATGACTAAGAACCCAGTATGTCACTCACGCACTAAACACATAGAAATATGTTACCACTTTTTGCGTGATCACCAACAACACGGAGATATCTGCTTAGAATTTATTATCACAGATCATCAACTAACAGATATTTTCACAAAGAACTAGCTGAAGATCGTTTCAATTATCTGTGTCGAGAGTTAGGCATATTTTCAGAGTTATAATGCGTTATGATTAATAAAAATACTTAAAACTTGATATTCATCGATTTATTAATTGAAGTTATTTTGGGCACAAGCCAAAAGGGTCATTCTGTCAATAAGTCATAAAAGCCTAAGCGACACGGTGCCAAGTGTCTTTGGACTACCGCTAGCTGGGATTTGACCCCTACAACTAACCCAAAATGATGAATATTAATTAAATCAAAGAGTTAAAAGTTATTTAGTTGTTTTTATCATTCATTACACATAAAATGATCTAAAAGTTTAGTGGCCAAACTCGGACCGAACTCAGATCGAGTTATGACCGAGTTCGAGCCAAACTCTGTGGAGACATTTTTTATAACAGCAGTGAACTAGCTGTCCCCCTTTTCCCTATTCCACCTTCTTCTTCCTTCTAAATACCGCATGAAAACCCTAAAACCCTAACCCTAGATTTTGGTAAACCCCTCTCCAAGCCTCCAAAACCTAATTTTATGGATCTAAGGGTTCTAGGAAGGCATTCTCTACCACTTTTCCATCTCCATTGAGGTATATATCTATCTTTTCCTCTTCAAGTTATTCATGGTTTCTAGAATTCCTAAGAGAGGAAAAATAGAGACACCACTTCATCCTCCACTTTGGAGTATGAACCAATCAATATGTTCAGTCCTACTCATTCCGATGATGACGGCGACTTTGATTCGTCCCTATTTTTCTCTTTCGAGAGATTAATCTCATGGTCACTCATTTAGGTATCGGGAAATTTGCTCAAAAAAGACCATCAACTTCACTATTCATTCAGAGTATGCCACTACTTTAAAAAAACCTAGGACTCGAATTTTTAGAGACTTCCCACTCTATCTAGGATAATGATGTCCGCATATTTTATTGCAACATGCAAGAAGCAAATGATAATATTTATTCCTGTGTCAGTAGCAAGGAAATTGAATTTAGTGCTGAAGACTTGAGCGAATTTCTTGCTGACTTGAATCTTGACACTTTCAATGTGGCGTTGCATTATCCGAGTCTGGTTCCCCGATTATGATTGTTTGCATACCACCTCAACCAACATTTCTACAAAATCTTGTCACTACCACATTTCTAGTTTGAGGGTATTTTTGTCATTTTTGAATTATTTGAATTTAATATAATTTATTAGGAATTTTAAATGATTTAATTGAATGGTGTGATTTTAAATACTAGTTTAATTATTGCCATGTGATTTTGGTTAGCCTAACCTAGATTGGACCTAAACTAGATTGGTCATAACTAGTTTAGTTAGCCACTTTGACAATTAGATGGTTTTGGTTAATGGTTTAAGTCAAGTTTAGTTAAGTTAAGTGATTCGCAAAAGACTAGAAAAGAGCCCTAGATTCTAGGCCACCCATTAGCCTTGATTCATTCCTAGCCCTAGGATGCAACCTAGAAACCCTAACCCTAACTAAAGTGGCCAGCCAAGACCCCCCTTGCCTATATAATGTCTCCTAAGGGATTTGAGCCTCTTTTTTAATTAGTTCTTCATTTTCCTAAAAGACTAGGTAAGCCTTTATTATTTTCTTCATAGTTTAATCAATAGGACTCCTTTTTGATTGGGATTTCTTCCATAGTGTTCTAATCCATGTTCTCCTGCTGTTCTGGAGTCACATCATAGGTTTTCTAGCAATTTGAAGGATTGGGTGGCTTTTGGGGATCCACATTGAGAGAGTTTTTGTGTTGAAGAAACAACCATAGGTAAATTTCTATCCACCCATTGAAATTTGGTTTTCTTTGCATAAATAGATAGCCCTAGGAGTCCTGGTTCTGTAGGAATAGGGTTTGCCAATTTTTGTGTCCTGTACGTGTCCGTATCGGATACGTATCAGTGTCGTGTGCAGGTGTTCGACGAAATGCCACAAAGGCTATTTCGATCGATTTTTCGAGAAGTGTTTGAATGGAAATTCATTTCTTGGTGTCGCTTATAGGTTTCTAAGTGACTGAGGTGATTTTGAGTCGTGTTCGAGTCACACTGGACTCGTGGATACGCCTACGCGCACGTGGACAGCAGTGTCCTGCTGCTCGTGGGTTCGTGTGGGTTATTCTGGACACGTGGGCGCGTGTCCTTTGACATAGAGCTCGGGGCAGTGTCTGACACGACACTCCCCAAGTCTCGTGTCACTTGGTTAAGTGTCTGGTGCGTACGGACACGTGCACTGGTCACGCGAGCCCGTGCCAGTCTTGTGCGTGTCTGTGCTTTTGTTCTTCGACACTTGTGTCCTGTTTTTGGACACGATACTAGGTGTATGACACGTACACATGTTCGACACTAAATACCAACCCTTAACCCATTTGCTAATTGCTAATTAAATGTCGAAATAGGAAACTCCCTAAATTCTGATACTGTAAGTATCGGTGAACTAATTCACTGTTTCCCTATTTCAATCTGCATCTTAATGATTAATATCATGTGTTTTACTATGGTTTAAATTGCTGTACACAAATAACATGTTAGGATGTAGGGGGATTCATATTTTGTGTAGAGTAGTTGAATAGAATTCGAATCTGAGGATTGTGGTTAACTGTTGAAATAAATTTAACCTTGTGAACAATGTGTAACCTGAAAATTTGAATTTGGGTGTTAATTAATTAATGTGATTCATGAATTGTTACATGAGATTGAATATTAGTTAGAACATGAATTGATTTTTCTATTCCTTTGCCTAACTATCATTTAAACTATCAATTGGTATTCCAAATTTTGAGAACTACATTGTATTTTACTGTTAGGATGTTTTAATCCTGAGATTGAACTACAAATTCTAAGAACTTATTTCCTATACTATACACACACATATCCTGCTAACTCACATGGCCACATGCATGTTTCAGCCCCCTTCATGAGTTTCCTGTACCCATGTTGCTGTGATACACTGGTTTGCATTACCTGTCACATGTTTTCAGCTCACATATTGTCCCACACACACACACTGATTTATATCATTTTACTCACTGTCATATGTTTCCTATTACACTACACACACTGGAACACACAGGTCCTAAGGTTGCACACACACTGTTTTGAATACCTGGGACTTCACTTGTAAACAATGCACACACACACTGTATTCCTGTACACAGAACACTAATGACTCATACAGGTTTTCCTGAACACAAGCACACTGTCATTTCCCTATATCTGAGAATTTAGCATTCAATGTATTTCCTGTTAACATCTGAGAACTTATTGCCCACTCCTATACACTCTAATGTCCTGCCAACACCATACATTCATGTCAGCTATACACTACAAACACAGGGTTCTATCTAGACACACACATGTTTCAGTTCATTAATGTGTTCCTGCACACATGTTGCTATCTCTAGAAGTTCCTGTGACTCCACAAATCTGAGACAGTTCACAGTACACATTAGACACTGATTGCATTTTCCTGTCACCTGGAACACACACACACCTATACTCACTGCACACAGGTTTATCCTACATGCCACACACTTCTTCATTGTTTTCAGGATAACAGGCACACACACCTGTCCTGATTTTTCCCCATTGTTTTACTGTCATTTGTTAGGCCTAATATTGAATCTTGTTTTCACATGCTCACCACACATGTTTTCCCTCTAACACACACACATTTCATAAGGTACACACACATATATGCATCATATATATGTATATATATATATAGATAATTCCTAATCTATGTGTATGAGCATTATATATATAATTGTATATGTAGGTGAGTAGATTACTAGCATATGTGTAATGGTAGAGTAGCATTATGGGATTCTGTGTGTGATAGCTAATGTGCTAGGCACATTTCTAATTGTATATTTGGATATACATATACATTCATATGTGAATAGTGATACATATTCTATATATATGGTATTGGGCCTATGTTGTGTCTGTTAGACTAATGAGAGCTTGGTAGGTTGTTTAGTCTTGTTAGGCCTAGAATAGACTAGTTAAACTAGTTTAGACTTGTTAGACCTAGTTTGACTTCTTGTTTGACCAAGAGTTGACTTTGGCCTAGATTGACCTAGATTCATGTAGAATGCATTGTAGTGCTTATCTTTACCATTCTGGACTTGTTGTGACTTGTGC
This sequence comes from Iris pallida, assembly GCA_029216955.1. NCBI lineage: Eukaryota > Viridiplantae > Streptophyta > Magnoliopsida > Asparagales > Iridaceae > Iris > Iris pallida. The sequence continues at coordinate 80,081 of JANAVB010031119.1, forward strand.
TGTTCTGATTTGGAGCCAGACACCTCTCCTCGGATAGTACATTTCAGTTGGACACTCAGATAGCAGGCGAGTACATTCTCTGATCATTTCATATCATGTTTAGGATTATATTTCCTGCTTTAGACTATCTTACTTGATGCTGACACGTTGGAATACGGATTGGTACTATATGGATCCCTTCATGAGATGTTATCCTTCTCGGGAGCATCAGATACTTTTGTCTCGTGTGTTTCACTTACATCACATATCTCATGCTTCTATTATCATGAATCTTCAGGAATCAGCTAGTGACTCATGTACCCTCATGATCACCGAGCCTTCACGAATCAATTCATGAATCACCCTTTATGGGCAACGTAGTATAATCATGAATCTTAACGTAACTTGAATGGATCCTTGTGTATTGATTGGGGATGGAGGAGTATAAATGAACATGTGAATAAATCCAAGTAGTGTAATCATGAATCAATTCTAAGTAGTATAATCATGAATCAGTCCTTAGCCATTCACATGTTTATCCAGTACTCAGAATCACTAGTACTGTCTCTCTTTATATATATCATAGATATTTACTTACAGTCTCTCTCTTACATTATGCTATTCTTCAGTTTCATGTATTTTATTCTCTAGCATGATTATATTTCCTTTCCTTCTATGACTTGTTGAGATGTATTGTGCTCGCTCCTATCCTGACTGGACCTATTAAAATATTACAGAGGATGAGGACGAGGCTGGCTGCCCTACATATTATGGGGCTACCTTAGATGACAGCTATGACTTGGACCAGCAGCCGAACCCTGTAGCTGTGGATGACACTCTTCTAGACTAGGATGTTTTATTTACATTACTCTCTGGATGACTGTACATATTGATACTTGGGATTTAGGATATGTATTTATCTTAGACACTTAGACTCTCTGTTTGTACTTGTGGATTTCCTTCATTTCAGCAGTATCTATCTATCTTCTATCTTATCATCTGCCTTAGTTGTGATTGAGTTACTTTCTGCTATGTCACCCACATTCGGGGAGTATAAATTGTTTAGCATATATTGTTAGATGTTGTGACCTAGGACAGCGTTCTACCGTCGATACTGCGGCGTAGGCTGGACGTACCCATGTCTCGTGCCCTTACTCTAGGGTGCGGGTCGTGACAACTCTATCATATTATCTATTAATCTCTACTACCTAAGACGGGATCCACTGAGGAGATCATGCTCTTAGAGCTTTCTGCTATATATCATATCCATTTTAGGGTTACATTTTCTTCTCCCAAGACTATGATAGCATCCTTGATCAGCTGTCGACGAGTAGGACGAAACCTCATTTACCCTATCCATTTGGCAATCATCTTCTAAAAGTACAACATCGATCTAGATTTGTATCCTATCCCTAGAACGCCTTCTGAGCACTTTAGGTCTAGGAAGTTTTCTCGCCCTTCTGGTAATGCTCCACATCTACCTCCACCTGCTCCAGCCGCAGCACCAGTAAATGCTCTAGCCCCTGCAGCTCCAGGCCATACCATTGACGATCTGTAACATAGGTTCGATGCTTTTGTCACACTCCAGGGATAGCAGCATCAGAACTATCTAGCTCATTTTGGCGACGCAGTGTATCACCACATTTCTTAGTCCTAGGTCTTGAGAAATATGATGGCTGATATTCAATGGATGATGGCACATCATCCCACTGCACCGACGACCATCCTCCGTCACCCTGGTTTCGACGGACCGATACTCGAGGATCACCCTACCTTCGGCTTGTTCGATATGACGATAACCTACTTCGATCCTTAGCCTCCTGTTGATGACCCGGCCCAGACGGTGCTGATGCTTGATTACTATTTTTAGTTTAGTACTTTTTATGGACTATTCTGATGGTTGATAATGATGTAGTAACATTTTCTTTTTTATTTTGTAGCACTGGTTTATGTCTATGCACTTTGGACTTCAGTTGTATCTAGTTTATGCACTTGTTTGCTATGCTAGCTGGCTTTCATCTACTACTCATATTTTTCTGCTACTACTGCTTTCTCGTTCATATACATGAGATGTTGACTTGTTAATTCCTATCATATTCGGTATCACTCTATTTTTTCTTTGTTATTGTTGGCTTCACAAATAGCGGGGGAGCCGTATTTTGATTACATGACAAAGGGGAAAAAGAGGCATATAACAAAATTTTTGTTTCAGAACAAGTCAGGTATAAAATTTCAAAGTGACATATTATTTTTTATATTTTGGTATAGACTAAAAGTTTGTCAATTATCAAAATGAGGGATATTGTTGGCCCATTGGTTAATGATCACACATGATTTTGATAATCAACGTCAACTTTGGTCGATACCTAAAATACATATATTGCTACGAGTTTACAGGTTCAAGTTAGAAGAAAGTCTGCATCCTAAATCTATGTCCTACTGCTACAAAGTATAAAAATTGTGTCGTCATCAAAGACCAAAAGAAATGGAATCAAGATCAAGTTTTTTCTTATATTTTTTCTGTATTTTTACTTTTATTGAGTCTAGAAAAAATATGTAAGGTTGATCAGGATCGGTACTGGCTTAGGTTTTTCTCAGTCTACAAACAAAAATTAGCATATCTATCCACATATACAAATCCAAAAGTCTACACTTCAAAAAGCTCACAACCCAATTAGATTTGGCCCAAAACAGTTCTCTTTGATCCTGGTAGAACTAGGACAGAACTCGGCCCTAGTTTAGTCCTGGTCAGTTCAACTAATTTTTGAATCCCCTCCAAATCTATATCCAACGTTCGAATGCGAGATTTCTACATCGGAACTCTGTCCGAATTCGGTCTACAAAAATACTATAAATGGAGAGAAACTTGTCCATTTCTAAATCACTCATTCCTTCTCTTCTCTATTCATTCTAAAGTATTTTCTACGAGCAAACCTTTCAAATCAAGCCTATACCACTCTTAGCCAAGTCCAGTACAATTTTGTTCAATCTAGAGTTTTAGTATTGAAGAGTTGTATCGGAGGTTGCATTCAAAATTTTTTCCAGTTTTTAAAATCGCCATATGGAGTTGGTCGTGTGCTAGTCGCCAAGCACGGTGTTGTAAAAGACTATAAGCTCTCAATTAGCTTGTGAGATAGTGGATTAACATCGAACAAGAGTACTCGAGACTGAACTAGTCCTCTTAGAGGAATACCAATACATATCGTCGTATCACTGAGTTTGAACTTTTTGACTCTTACTTTACTGTAATTTACTTACTGTCATTTACCTGCCATAGTATATTATTTTGCATAATTTTTAATTCGTGATATTTTTTGCTGCACATGCACACACTCTATTCACCCCATATAGAGGTGCTCAACGGTCCTACAAATATTGTTTTGATATTTTCGTGAGTAGTGTTTAGATATTTTTATGAATAGTAAAGATACATTATATTATCCATTGGTTTCTTGGTTTTCTTCTGAATGATCAAGATTGATCCTGATCGAGTAGCATATTACGATCGAACGATCATAGTTAATTCACCCTCTCTATATATACCCTTTCATTTCTTTTCAAAATTACTTTTTACAATCTCTCTCCACTCTTCTTCTCTTTTCGTTTCCCCTTTATTTTTCATGTAAGCTAGAAGCTCTGTCTCGAGGCCTTAGAGTGTGGTTTCTGAACCCCTCTTGGTGGTGAGTTGAAGAGTTAGGTTGGAGCTATATTAGGCAGGTACATCTTGCTGAACTACTGGACGAATATTATTTTTACTGCTAGTTGGTATTTTACTACTTTGATAGTCCAGTATTGCCTAGTACTTGTTATGCTAAATATGTTTTTTTTTTAGATTCTTGTCATTTGATCTTTTTGGAATTTGGTCTGAGCTAGGTTTTGATTTCCAGTAAAACCTTATATTTTTTAATGAGAAAAGTTTGTATCAAGAACGACACTTGAGTACTTGCCGTGAGACTTAGTACATATGCCATACACGACCTTCCTCTAGTATTATTTTTATGGTTATAATTAAATTCTACAACTTTCTGGATGAGATTTGGTTTCCAGAACTTGTTTCAAGTCCATAGTGTTACATCTCGGACATAAATGACATACCGTCGGTATACCGGTGCATATATATGGTATATCATTTTGTGGGCCCTTTTTAAGTTGAAATTCTACTGTTATAATTAACGGTATACCACCGACGTATTAGTCTGTATGGTCGGTATATCGTCATGTGCATTATATTTTCCCAGCAAGTTTTATGTCCCTATTGTCCGGCATACCGCAGGTATACCAGAGTATACTACCATGATACCAAAGTTATGTATCTTGATTTTGTTTTGATTTTATGATTTCTTTCTGCTTATTGCTTTCTTGTATATGATATGCCATATTTCTTGGTATTTGCCACCATGCTTGTCTAAATTTTTCGTACATGTCTAGCTTACCTGATAGTCGCCCACCGTAGCACACTTTTGATTCATGTCTTGTCTAGCTTGATATAGTGGCCCGTCGTGGTGCACTCTTGATTTCTGTACATGTCTAGCTTGATAGAGTGTCCCGTCGTGGCACACTTTTGATTCTTGTCTTGTCTAGCTTGATATAGTGGCTCGACATAGCGCACTCTTGTCTTGATACTTATATTTCCTGTTGTGGCTTATTATAGTGTACTCTTGATTGTCTTGTCCAGTCTTGTATGTCTCATGTCTAGGATGGATTCTACGAAATGCCATACCGGAATCCTGAATGAAAATGTTAAGGACTAAATAACTAGCTTGATTATCTTGATGCATTGGGAGGCAAGAACGTATCAGTTGCTTGCAAGGTCTTTGTTCCGGCCTCTACCATGGAATTGACGCTATCTGTCATAATAAGCACATTTTCAGCGTACCGTCGAGTGTTGTACCTTTTATATGTCTTTAGGATACACGTCTCTTGGGCGGTGTATCCACTATATATTCTCTATATCATCGGCCTGGATAAGTCGGGTAGTCTGTAGGGCGGGCAATCAGATTAGATTTCTTAAAGTGCATATGATACTAATTAGGATTGTGATAACCCCAGTTAGCTAATGTATCAAGCCGTACTCATTGCTTGGTCGCGATTGATGGATGGAGTTAATTTCTTGTCTTGTCTAGTCTATTCGTGCTCTAGCTAGTTTTATTTTAGTACTTAGATTCATGTTATTCCTGTACATGCTATTATTCCTGCTACATACCCGACTTCACTACATGCTTACATGCCCGATTTCACTACTTGTCTTACATGCTCGGCTACACTTATATGTTTACTTGCTCGGCTTCACCTTAAATTATCACATGCTTGGTTTCACTTAACATTCGTATATGCCCATCTTTACTACATGTTTCTAGTTTTCTTTTATACTTCTTATGGTACCTTTATATCATTCCTACTGGCTTTTATTGCTTTACTTAGTATTGTTATGATTTACATGCTGGTTTAGTCCATAGTTTAGCTTCCTTTGTGGTACTTGCTATTTGGGGGTATGACCCCACTTATTTTGTTTGACCATATTTGGTTGAGGAGCCCGAGGATCTTCCGGACCTTCCACTCGATGGTGACCACTAGAGGATCAGGTACTTACGTGGGTGTTCTTTCTCTTAGCCACTCTTATTTATATAGTCTTTTCTGGCGTTTAGCCATCGAGCACGTATTTAGCTCACATTTTGGACTTAAAATTTTGGCCTACAGGCTTAGACATAGTTTGCATATTCTAGACTGCAGCTAGAATGATCATGTACGACTTATACTCTTGATAGTTCTTCATTTTATATTACTAGTTTCGTAATCATCTATATATTATAGCTTGGACCGCTTTACTGTCTTATATGTCTGATGAACATACTCTTGTACTTTACTTACTTTCATATGATTGAGATATCTACTATTTGCTTGACCTAGGATTTTACTATTGGCTTGGAGTAGTAACCCTACATCTACAGCTTTGACCATATTTTAAGGTACTATCGTACTTTGGTATATGTAGCTGACCTGGTCTGCCTCTACTTGCCAGTATTCTGGTTCTTGTGCATAACGTAGGTTTTATTGGTGGCCCATGCAGGTCTGATTTATCGAATATATGGGGGTTACTTGTAGTTATCTCAGTCATTAAATCTTCCTCATTGATATCCTTCATATTACTCTACATCTCTGATTTTTGACCTGATATCCGTATTGATCGTTGATCATTTCTATTCCCTCGATTTTGATCTTGTGTCCTTTATCTTTTATCGGTACTGTTCCTGGTCCTTCTGATCAGCTCGTTCAAATTCTACCGATGGCAGGTCAACGTCTATCTATTCTGCCCTGGAAGCTCAGTCTCAGCATTCGAAAGCAGTGTCCAAAGTCGAGCCGAGGATAGAAATACTAGTTCAGCCTGATCAGCAAGCAGTGCTAGTCCATCCAAAGCAGTTAGACAATATTATTCATGAGCTGGTGGGTCAACTTAGAGGTTTCATGGAAACATAACAACGTAAGAGTGATGTTCTTACCCAGTCTGTTCAGAAAACTTTGGAGTGGGGTGGCGCTCAGGTCTACAATTCTATGAGCAGCTTCAGGCGCCTCCATCTTCCTTACTTCTATAGTACAAAGGATGCGATAGCGTCCGATGATTTGCTTCAGGATACTGATGCCATTCTGGAGGCAGCAAGGACACTAGCTTGGAAGCGGGTAGTAGTGGTTAGGTTTCAGCTCTTAGATTTGGCCCGCGACTGGTGGACGGCTCATGAGGTTTCTCTCACAAGACCTATTGCTTAGACGGACTTCGGTGAGATGTTTCAGACTCGGTATTTTCATGTATTATCGTGTTATGATTTACACCAGAGGTTTAAGAACCCCAGGAAGATGAGCAGGACCGTCGATGGCTATGTGGTGGAGTTTAGCAGGCTCGATCGGTTTGTCCCTTCCTTAGTGGCTACAGAGTTGGACCGGGCTAGGACGTTCCACCAGGGACTTCATCTGGAGATCATACTGGCAGTTGAGCAACATGAGTTATAAACTTTTTGACGCCATAATGAGGGCGACGAGGAGGCATGAGTACACCTTGCAGAGGATTGTGGACAGAGTCGACGGTCAGAAGAGGCCTCACATTCAGAGGGGATCTTCTTTCCAGTCATCAGCACCGGCTCCAGCAGTTCGAGCCTTGACGATTGGATCTTCGAGGGGACCAGCTCTGGCGACTTCTTTTCAGCAGTCGTCTCAGCCGCATCCTTAGCAGCATATGTAGTCTTCTACAGTGGGTTGTTCCTATTATGGGAAGACAGGGCACGTCTTGTCAGTGTCATAGGGTACAGGGTATGTGCCTAGCTTCTGGATTATCATACCACATGATCGGGGCTTTTTCTAGGAGGGGTTCGGCTGGACTGTCACGCCCCGCTCCCGTAGGAGCGATCATCCTCACTAAGGCGTGATGCCGTACGAGCATAGATTGTGCTCGTGCAAGGCTATTTCATAACGGCCGATTACATCGGCGGCGACGGGGTCGTCGCACAGAAGTCCCAAGCAGAAATATTGAACATACAGCAGAAATTTAGAAGCAATACACAAGTTATTCAAAAGAACTCTTTATTGATATTGAATAATAATATTACAATGGGCGCAAGGCCTTGATTACAAGTCTCTCGTGCTCACTTTTCTCTCATTTTACAAGTCACTCTGCACTCTCTCATCTCTTGATACAATGCTTGAGTCAGCAGAAGCTTCGGAAGGCAATGTCCATACATTATGTCCCGTATAAGTCTTGAGTTCACGCGGCCATATGCTCGACTCGCCAAGGGACTCCGTGCCTCGACGCATCCAAGCGAGCTCCGCGCCACGAGCTTCTACCTATGCCTGCACATGAAAAGCTGTGTGGGTGTCAGTACTCAACTGTACTGGTGGAGTGAGCTCCTCGCCCACCCATACATAACCGACACGTTCATTTACTTTGTGCAGTTTAAATGCCTTTCGATTGTCTTTCTAGTCTTGTCTTAGGATCAGTTTTAAGACTACGACGCCTGACTAAATTGATGTGTAACGACATGGTCGTGCTACAATAGCAACGTGTAATTCGATCGAGGCAGTGCCTCATCGCTTACGTACTCGACCGAACTTTAACTCGGGACGGCAGGATTGTGCCATACTCTATTCGCAACTTAACATATTCGAGATAGTACTTCGTCGAGGAGCAACTTATGCGAACTCGGCCGTGCCAAGACTTTCACTTAAACTCAAGTGCCTCTAGACCAATTCTCGTGCCAACGACGTCAAGGGGACGACTCGTGTTGGTCGTGCCGCTAGACTTGATTGTGTCTTAGGACCTTGCTTAGACTTGTTTGTTCATCAAGATTGAGGCCGTGTCTCACAACTTATCAAGACTTATCCATGCTACCGAATTGCGGTCTTCCTGTTTGACTCATAAACCAACTTAGACAAGACCTGTCAAACCTAGTGCCGATTTCATGAACATCCCGACGCCAAGTATCGTGCCTAGCACGATGCCTATGTTCCAGCCCAATCTTAGGCCCAGATATTGTGTTACCGACTAGACCTGCATTCAAGTTCTAGACCCAATCTAAAGGCATGCATACGGTTTTGCCACTACTCTGCCGACCCATCTACATGAGTGGTCACTAGCAATGTCAAGCTATCTTGGATCTCGGCTCGAAGATATTGGCCCATCCCTATACGGGTAGCTAGCCCGGAGGCGCCGAATTCTCCCATGCGGTTATCCAACATCCTACTTGAGCCTCACTCGCTTCTCCCGGGCCGACATGATCCCGGTGCCCCGATGATCACTCGAGAAGACCTAACCTTGTCGACAAGTTGTCCAATGACCATGCAAGACCCAACTTGATATATCGAATCCTTCCTTAACATGACCATGCTTTCCAACTTCTATCGAGACTCCCAAGTAGCGGGACCGATCTCGTGTGCGAGACTCATCGAGACTCCCAAGTAGTGGGACCGATCTCATGTGTTTTTTTTGTCAAGACATAGCGAGACTCCCAAGTAGCGGGACCAATCTCGGCAACAACCAGTCGCATGGACTTCCTTATCCGTGGCATGCTTTTCACTAAACCGACCATGGCTCGTGCCTTAGACAGACCTTATTCTATAGGCGACGCTATCGCTCAAGTCATATACTTTATACGACGAGCCTTGTTCTCAAGGTACAACGCGACTTGACAACCACAGATAGAGCGGGACAGTGCTAGAAATGGCTTTGATAGCCCAACATAACTCTTGTCTAACTTATTCGGGCAGCGACTCGACGAGCAAAGGCTATGTCGAGCTCCGCGTCGAGGGAACGTGCTATGCACGAGGTCGACTTGAACAACCAACGCTTGGGTGCCTAGACTTAAGCCAACAAGTCGTACAAGGCGACTTAACTCACGGGACATGCAAAGGCTATGCCAATCCTTGGACGATGGGACCGTGCATGCTTTATTAAGCATTCATGCGGGCGACGCCTATGACTTAGGCCAATTCGAACGTTGGGGCAAAACGACGGAACCGTGCATGCTTTATCAAGCATTCAGGTGGGCGACGCCTATGACTTAGGATAATTCGAGTGTTGAGGCAACTTAGCAACTTAGGCCAACTTCCTTCTCCCAAGCCACGGGAACGAAGGATCGAGTGTCATTTTAAAAGCACGCTGAGCCGACTTCTAAGCAGACCGTGGGACCATTTTCCATGTTCTAAGACATTCTGACCCGTCGGGATTATTCCCTTAGCTATGTGCGTTCGTAGCTTTTATATTAGCCTACTTGTGCAAGTTAAAATCATGTGAGTTATTATGTGAAGGCTAAGATGAGGCAAGTTCACCGAAACTACCCTACCTGAGCGAGGAGTTGCCTCGACCGAGCGAGCCTTCGAGCAGCCATTGCAAGGCTAAGTCCGAACGCCGTCGGCGTTTCGATTCCTCCGATTGACTTTACAGGACGGGGCACTACAACATACACCACTCAGAACAAGTCTTGTCCTCGAGACTTTCCTGAAGGCAAGCCATCCTACCATTTCTACGGCCAAGACTTAATCATGCCTAGACACGGAACTATAACAGTCGCACGGGGTATGCCAGAATTTATCGTATACACTCCGACTATGCGTTTCTTTGATTCCGAGCCACGCTCGTACTAGTATCAATCCTTTCCCTTAACACGATCTCAAATTCTCGACACTTTCCATTCCTTAAGTCTTGCTTGAATTCAACGTATCACTTGGTTGGATTGTGCACGCATTCCAGGCGTCCCCAAAATACATGCATTCAACCAAGCCGCATGATAGAGAATTCGTCGTTCTCACTCGAGTCGCATCGTGCACATACTCAGGCGTCCCTGAAATATATACATGTCAGCAGAATCTCGTGAGGGGCATTCCTATATTCGTGATTCACTCTATCCATCCATACCAATCTTCAAGATCAATCTTTCGATTGCTAACTCCTGAAACAGGGGTGTCTCGCCTAACTGCTAGGCCATTTCTCAAGGCTAAGTCAATGTCAGGATTGGAATCACAGTTCCCTAACAATAATACTAATACTGACCCCAATCCTAGGGTCAAACCATAGTCAGTAGTACAGTGTTTTCTACCCAAGCTCGCGTCACTCAGATTTCTAAACATCGAGCACGATCATCTATTCGCATCAATGCATTCGTTGCACGTATTCGAATCCATTCAAATCACCAATTCTAACCAATTCATGTATTCGATCACGAGGTCGTCTAGCTTTGACAATATGTTGTGCCCCAATCTCATGCAAGTTTGATTATTCACGGTGGTTCATGAATCAACATGCAACGCTCCCCGCGGAATAATCATTCTCATCCGGGCATAACTCTTGTTTGAGTCTAGACTCATTCATTCTCGATACGCGGATTGGACCTACTCAATCCTCAAGTTCAATCGTCAAGCATGTTGGGTCATTCTCGAGTCCACCTTTACGTCAAACCACAAGTCAAAACATACAAATTACCATGCCATGCAAGTTCGATCACCCCCGCTGTATGAATCACCATACCAGTGCTCACACGGAGTGATCGCCCTAATCAGCGTGACGCATGTGCGAGGCTTGGAGTTACGCTCGCATAAGACAAGAACGTCAACGTTGTGGTTATCGACGAAGCAAATCCAAACATTTTGTTTTTCTCCAAGTCAAGACCTCAGTTCGATAGTCCGATCGTCATCGTTCAATTAGAAAATCCTCGAGCCAAGTTTACCTTTTCCTCGACACATTTCAACATCCCGAGCATAGCAACCATCGGAAAAATGACATTTGCACAATCGTCATTCGCCGAGTCAGAGTACCCCCGAGTTATCGCATATTGATCTTTGATACGCCTCAATACCATCGAAGATGTACGTAACCTGACGATCTTCCTTTCACAATAAACTCCGAGTCGTACACTAATGCTGTTGTCCGAGTTGGATATACCACAATTCTATTCGATCAAATCCAAAATCACAAGTACGATCCTCTAGGCTTCCTCGATCAAGACATTTTATTTTTATTCATTATTCCGAATCGTTTTATAATTCGCGTTGCCCATTGACAAGTTATCTGAACGACATCTCGTTCGGGACATTTGAAGTCACGACCAACTAAGCCTGACACGTTCTAAGGCTTTGTACGATCGTATTGCCGACATACTCGTTGTTACCCTCAAATCCTCAATTTTGCTCGAATGATTTCTAAGACAAACCATACACCACTCAGGATTCGAGCCATCCGATCTAGTCCTCAATCACGTTCGCATCATTCGCTAAGATATCTTTCAGATTTGTTCGACGAATCTCTAGCATACTCGCTCACGTCGTCTCGACGTACTAAGTCGTTCGCACTATTCCTCAAAATCCAAACCAATCTTCTGTCACGACCTGCACCCTACGGTAAGGGCACGAGACGTGGGTACGTCCAGCCTACGCCACGGTGTCGGCGGTAGAACGCTGTCCTAGGTCACAACATCTAACAGAATTGAAAACACAGAGAAAGATAGATAAATATCCAGAATTGAAAACACAGAGATACAATCTAGAGTTCTAAGTGTCAAAATAAGTACATATCTAAATAACATCTCAGAAACTCAATACTGAATCCAGAAAGATAAGACATCCTAATCTAGGGAAGTATCATCAACTGCTAGTAGGGTCCAAGCCACTAGTGATGTCTAATGCTGCACCAAGAGGGGTAGACACCAGAGCCTCATCATTCACTGTAAAATTTTCAACAGGTCTAGTCAGGACGGGAACGAGCACATATCTCTCAAAACATTTATAGCAGGTTAGGAGTATAAAGCATGCAATATAGTAAAATACAGGAAGTGCTGAAAAGGAAGTACGGGTAAACAGGAGATATTTTTGAACTGAAAGTAAATACATGATAGTAGAGACTGTAAGTGGCTACGTGATTTAGAGTACATATGGTTATGTAAACGGCTTAGGGACACATGAATACAACTAAGAGGCACATGAATACAGCTACTGGGGATAATGATCACATAACCAATTCTACTCACCCCGCCACAATCAATACACATGGATCCATTCAAGTTACGTTATTGGCACATGAATACAGCTAAAGATATGTGAACTCATGTAATGAGTAGTACATGAGGCACATGATAAAGCACATGAAAGCACATGAGAACAAGTGAATACATGAACTAGTACGAGTACAAGGAGTACCTGATGCACATGATAAAGTACATGAACATGAAATACCCGATGCACCCGTAGAGGGATAACATCTCAGAAAAGGATCCATATAGTACTAATCCGTGAAGATACGTGTCAGCATCAAGTAAAGTAATCTAGAGCAAGAATATAGTCCAGATAAGTATGAAAAGATCAGAGAATGTACTCGCCTGCTAACTGAATGTCCGAGATGAAAGTACTGTCCGAGGAGTGGTGTCTGGCTCCTATTTAGCATAGCACAAGTCACAATAAGTCCAGGATAGTAATAAGATGCACTACAATGCATTCTACATGAATCTAGGTCAATCTAGACCAAAGTCAACTCTTGGTCAACTCTGGTCAACCCTAGAAGTCAAACTAGGTCAACCAAGTCAAACCTAACTCAAACTAGTCTATACTAGTCTAACTAGTCTATTCTAAGTCTAACAAGACAGTCTAACAAGACTACACAAGTCTAATCCAGACTCTAAACTGACACACAGACACATCCATGGACTAAGAGACTAGGCCAAAGGCTAATAGGCAATACCATGCCTAAGAACCAACCAAACTACATATCACAAGTCAAAACATATCTAATATAATGCACTCAAATGTAGAATACACACAATAATATATTATACAATCTAATATAGGATTATACCAAACATGTAGGCTACCTATATATATCACATACATATATATATCTATATATATAAAAGTACAACACATTATATAATATATATAGGATATATATATATATATATTTTTTTTTTATATAGGATATATATATATATCTATTCATCTCAATATCTATACATGTATATATACATGTAGAGGAAGGGGAAAAGGAAATGTGTGGTAGCATGTTTGAAAATACAAGAGTGTGTGTATTAGTGAGAGTGTCATGAGAGTATGATAACTTGTGTGTGTGTGTGACATGGAGCTGTGTGCAAGGGTGAGATATACGGCATGTGAGTTCAATGTGTGGTGTGAAATATGGTATGTGCGAGTGAATACAAGAGTGTGAGCTTGTGTGTGTTTGGCTAGACATGTGTGTGTGTGGGTGAGTCTTGAGGGTGTGAGGGTTAGTGAGAGAATCCTGAAATCAGTTAAACAGGGAAAACAGTCCAGGATGATAAGAAGATTATAATCTCATTTTGTTGGGATTAACCCATTCCAATACAGTTCAATTCAATGGAAAAATGGGAATCAATTAACATGTAGGTCATTGCATGTTCAGTAGGAAGGAAATCAGTGAGCCATGTTTAAAGAAACAGTTCAGGAAAACAGGAAATCAGTTTACATGTTAAGGAAAGAAATCAGTGAATACAAACAGTGGCTATGAACAAACATTCATTTCAGAAAAATGAAAACTCATATTGAAATTCCATTCAAAACAGGAACCCAAAAACCCAGATTTCAGTCCACAGGTATTGGAATAACTGGAAAAACAGGTATTGGAATAACTGGAAAACAGGGAACACATTCCTGTTAAATCAACACCATTCAACCCAAGGTCCAATTCTCAATTTTGGATCAAACACTCCTTAATCAGTTTAACAGTTGTAAGAAACCAATATTAAGCATTCATTCAACTTATTAACAAGAAAGGGAAACCAATTTAGATTTGAAACTTCCATACTCAGGTTCTAACAGTTTAATGAAACATCTAATTAAAACTTCAGGAAGTAGGAATTAATCTCAGATTAATGGGAAATCAGTAACTCAGGCATTAGGGAAACACAACTCAGTTTTAATAGAATCAGTTGGCCTTAGGGAAACCAATCTCAGTTTAGGAAGGAAAAAGGAAATCAATGAACATCAATTTAACCTACAGAGAAGTAGAAACTAATCTCAGTTAAGCAAAACCCAATTATCAGTTAAGAGGAAGGAAATTACTTCATAATCTCAGGTTTTAGAACACATCTCAGTTTTAAAATAAGAGGAACCAATGTATCAGCCACAGAATTTTGAAATTCAAATCAAATGTTTAATTTCTCATTTACAACCCAAAAACCACATTCGAATGTAAATATTGTATTAACTTAAGCTAACAATTATGTGGGGATATAATTCAGTGAGGAACATCAAATAACAATGAATTAAATGGTTAGAAAAAGCTAAAAATACATGTATCAGGACAGGTATTAGCTAATGGCATACATCCCCATTTCGAACCCAATATCCCATCAAAAACTAATCTAACATGTAACTTAATTCTAACATAGAATATACATCACATTAGGATCTAAATAATCAATTAAAATCATGAATTAAACTAATTAAAACTGAAATGAAACAGGGAACCCAATTACATACTACACGCATACAGCATACACTCGTGCACACGCAAATGCGTGTCCGACACGACACGAGGGGTCGAACCACTTGGGGAACCCCGTGTCAGTCATGGACACAACACGTGTGTCAAATTTCGTGGGCCAAAACGTTGTGTCCAGCTCGAAATCAAGCCCGAGTAGCAGGGCATAAATCCTGCCCAGCGCGCGCGTATGGGCACCGCGTGTCCGCGTGTCCTTGCGACTCGACACGACGCTAAATCGTGCTCAGTGCAATAGAAATGCATATGCGAGGTCTAATCCTATTTTCCTATTCAATCACAACTCAGAAAAAGGATCGAAATGCCCATTGGGACATTTCGTCGAACACATTCCTATACGTGCTGATACGTGTCTGATACGGACACGTAATGGACTCAAATTCTAGGGTTAGCTAATCCTACTGTTAGGTTAGGGCTAGGGCATCCTAGTAATGCAATAAAACAGTAAATTCATGGTGAGGAATGGAATATACCTATTGATGTCAAATTCTCACAAAAGCCCCAAATGAGATGGTTCCTCAAGCTCCCAAAATATCCACAAATTGTGTATTTCCTGAAATCTCTCAATAATAGCAGCAAGTACAATAATTTTAGGTCCTAATGCAATAGATTTGGAGGAAAAATGAATTGAAATGGATTTTCTATGGATTAGGGAAGATAGAGACTCACCTCTTTCTAAACTAGCAATAATTCCTAAGGAGGCTAGCCCTAATTTCTAGGAGGGGATTAAATAGAGGGGTGGAAACTAAGGTGGCTACCATGGGCTGGAATAGGCTATAGGGTTAGGTTCACTTGGTGTTTGGTTGGGCCTCTAAGGCTTAAGTCATATAATGACTTGTGAAATCACAAGCCATTCCTTAATCAAACAAATTCCTAATTTTCCCAAAATAATTCTAATGAGTTAATCCTCACTAACTTAGGTCAAGCTAGGGTTACTTAACCTAACCAAGTAGTCATGACCTAGGTTAGTCTCTAGGTTAGTCTCCTAAGTCAACATTAGTCAAAGTCAAACTAGCACCAAAAATTATACTAAAAATCACTGAAAAATTCTAATAAATATAATTAATAATAATAATTCCAAATTAATTCCAAAATTTTAAAAATGACCAAAATACCCTCATTTGGAAAACTGGGTGTTACAATCCTACCCACCTTAGAAAAATTTTGTCCTCGAAATTAAGATGATCGTACCCCTTCTAGGTCAAACCCAAACAATCAAGGTCAAAAGAGAATTTATCTAAATCATGCAATTGGAAGGATAACATATAGAATTTGGTAAATGGTATCAGTCTAAGGTCTCATCTAGCCATTCTAGTCATATTAGATCAA
>JANAVB010031120.1:0-47488 GCA_029216955.1 Iris pallida
CCACAAGCATAACATTAAAATCCCCACAGAAAAGTAGAGGGATTGTATCCTCTATATCTGTCGAAGTTTTAATGATGTTCTTCCAGAGTTGAAACCGCCTTCTTCTGTCGTTGTGTCCATACACTGCTCCCAGAACAATCGGCAGACCTCCTCTATTTGTAAGGTGCACCACAATGAGTTGGTCAGATCAAAATTGAACGACCTGTCCATATCCTCGCATCCCATATAGTCCAGACACGCGTCATACCACTCTCTTCTAGGTATGAGCTGACTCCCAGTGATTAGGGACTCTGCATTAGCCTGCTCGCCTCCTTTATTTTGCTTTCCAGAATAGACACTATTGAACATTTGTGCTGCTAAATCACATTGGTAATCTCTCTCACCTTCCAACCGAGTTAGCACCCCGGACGTTCCAGTTATTATATCATTGATTAAATATTTTGAGTGTCCTAGAACGCTCCTTGACTACCATAGGACAATTAGGGTCAGCCAAAAATTCATTCACCCGTCTTTCTGTACCAAGTCCAGGATTTGCACTTTGAGACCACCCTTCTAGCAATCGCTGCCAATTCGGGTTAGGTTTAGTAGCATCATACTAACACCACCCTCCCTTTGGTTGTCGCCATCCACCTCAAATGCCTCCTCATTAGCAATATGTGCATTCATACCTCTTTGGAACTCTTTTCGCTGAATCCCTTCCATCTCCAACTCGTAGGCTTCCGTGGTTTGATCGGTCACTGGTACTTATTACCCTTTGTTATTTTGTTTGCATTCTCAACTAACACCAGATCCAGAGATGAGGATGGGGTGTTCGATCTCATCTCTGGCCCAGACCTCTTCCCAAGTATCGATTTTTGTTCGATCTCATTTCGGTTTTTTGCGATTTCGGGAGCTTCCGGACACGAAATACGATCCGTTTGAAGTTTCAAAAGCTAATACGAAGGACTACAACATACTTTAATCCTAAAATTTAGTGAAGGCCCAATTGGTACAATGTTGATTTTAAGTAGAAGAGTGACTATACAACATAGAAATTTTGTGTAACCTTTGAGCCTATGTAGTATGGATATTAAGTGAATGTAGGTATCATAGGTTGTCGAGTATATGTATGATATAGTTATATATATATATATATATATATAATATATATATATATATTAATATATATATTTATATATATTTGTTAGATAATATTTGTTCGTATGAGTGTTAGTTAGATAGTAGAGGTTAGTATTTTCTTAGATATTTGATATGTTGTTAGATAGTTTGATGTTAGATATCTTGTATATTAGATATTGATATGTCATTAGGTTATGTTAGTTCTAGATATTGGTATGTTAGAAAGTTAGTCTCTGTAGGTTATATGTTAGATATTAGTTAAGATGTTATGTTAGTACATTAGATAGTTAGTTAATTAGATATTTGAGGGGCATCTTGGTATCTCATGATACCAAGTTAGTATCTTAAGATAAATATGAATTACCTTTACCTACAAGGTAAATGATTAATTTACCTTATGACCAAGGTATGGTATCAAGGTATCAAGATATCAAGGTAAGGTTAGATTTACCCAAGTTAAGGTATTAGATTCCAACCAAGGTATTGGTATTGGGATGCCGATATGACCATGGTTGATATGGTATCCTAGTATTAGTGGGTAAGTGTCTAAGTGTTTGAGTTTGAGTAGGTAATGTTAGATTGTGGAAGAGTTATATAGATAGCTTGTAACTCCTTAAATTCATTTTTGTGGATTTCCTGGATTTTCTATATATTTTCTTTCTTGGAAAGACAATAATTTTTATAAATTGTTTTTATAAGTAAATTTATATTTATTTATTTTTGTGAAACAAATAATTCCATTTATTCAATTAATATTGAATAATAGTGATTTATTCTAATGATTGAGTTCTGATGTTTAATTTTATCTTTGGTTATGATAAATCCAAGCAATTAATTTGAATAGACAATGTACAAGTATGGTATTATTCAAGTTCATATTTTAAATTCTTGTAAACCTAAATTGAGCAATTCTCTATAGCTAACAGGTTCTGGTTCATATTATTGGTTTAATTATTATTATTAAATAGTATCTATTAATTAATCATGTTAATTAAGTTAATCCTACCGATACTTTTATTGATTATTAAGTTTCTTTCGGATCAATGCATGGTGATAATTATCTACTATATCTTTGGGCTAATTCTGTTTAGTTATAGCTAACTGTAATATTTAGTTGGGGAAAATAGAATTTGGTTTCAGTTAGAAATATTATATATTTAATTTCTATTCAGTTATTAGTTATTAATCCTTTAATTGTTAGTTAAACTGTTGGTTAATTAATTATGCAGTCAGTTACAAGTTAGTTATACCATTTAATTTCTTGACCCCAGATCTGTAGCTATTTACCTACATTGCCACTGTTCTTTACTTGGAGAATACCTATTATTTTACTATAAATTTCCATCCTGACACACTGTCAGTCCAGACACGTCACATCACCATCACTTCACTGTACTACTGTTCTTGGTCGTTCATAGGCCGCCTCACCGCCAACCACCGCGTCCTCGCCGGAGGTAATGATCGGGCCATCAGGAGCTGTCAACCACCTCATCTAGAGTCCACCGATTGTCGACGACCTCGCTGGAGCTCGATAGCGTTCGCCACCACTCCGGCCACCGCGAGCCATCGTGGATTTTCCAGTCTCCTCATCGCCAAGCACGAAGCCACCTCGATTCTCAGATCCTCCGTCGCCTTGGGAACCAGGTTGTCCCTTCGAAGAATGATCCACCCCTCAAACAGTGAACAGACACCCTATGGAGCACACCGCCCTTCGACAGCAGAGCCGCTGATCGTCGTGCGCCACTGCCTCCGGCCGTCGTGGCCTCTATTCCACCTCCACGGGAGACCGTCGAAGTCGAGCCCTCCGATCTGCCATGTCCGGTCAACGCCTCGACTGATGCATCACATCGAAGCTAGCGCCACTGCCTCGGCTGTCGAGATTCTCTCGGCTACCGACCCTCCTTGTGGACCACGCCACCCTCGATTTCAGTGTTGTACTGCCAAATCTGTGCCGTCTACCCCATCCACCACCGGATCTGGCCGATTGCGGCCGTGAACCACCGCCTCCAGATCAAGAGCTCCAACTCAGAGCTCTTCGAGTTGGACCTCACTGTTGGCTGGAGCCGACTGCGCCTCCTCATGTGGCGCACTGCCCTTCGAGTTGGTTGCTGCCGTCCACTGCCTCACCGTGGCTTCGTCGAGCCTGGATCTGCCTCGCCGAGCTATAGAGCACCGCCCCGAGCGCTCGCACCCGACTGAAACCTCAATGAGCTTCTCGTTCTTTCTCTTCTACTCGTGCGGTTTTCTCTTGATGGAGAGAAGGCTGAGCCCTAGCTTAAAAACCTAATTACTGGGTTGGGCCTCAAGCCAGGGTGTGTGATCTTTGGGTTTGGGCTTAAGCCAGATTTCTTTCTCTAAGATGTATTGCTGACTGGACCCGAGGTCCAGGTAGTGGTACCATCTTTTGAATGTTTATAATAGTATATGAGGGTGCATGTATTTTATGCTAATTTTGTACTATATATGTTAAATAATTGTTGTAAATATTGTTATATATAATTATACTAGCAGATTCTTAATCTATGTATATTAAGAAATCTACATATTAATATAAGTTTCTGTCTAATTTATATTGTACCAAAATTAGTACTAGCTTAAATTGTCTAAAGCTTTGCTAGAATATTTTACTAAGGACTATTTGGATACGGATATATATATATATATATATATATATATATATATATATATATATATATAGATATATATATATATATATATATATATATATATATAATAAAAAAATATATATATATATATATATATATATATTAATATTATATATTTGGTATTTCTATAAAGTATATAGAGATTCTGAAAACATTGTGTTCGTATTTTAATGTTATAAATAATTTAACTAGCAAGCATTTTAAAGGTGTTTTACTAGTTAATATTTTAAAAAGCTATATTATATATATTTTCCAAATATTGCTAGTTTATTAACTCAGGTTATTGTAGTAAATTCTTCTTATATATAACCATAAATGAATTTTGTTATATATAGTTTAAAGGTATTTTCACAAGTTTTTATTGTGACTAAAATTATAAAACATATATTTTCTAAAAAAATTGTTCTTTAGGTAAATTTTGTAGTAATATCCTTAATAGCAAATGATTTAGAAAATGTTTTATTGTATATATTTTATTATAAAAATTTATCTACAAATATTAGATAAAACATATTATCAATATTGTGTAAAAGTTTAACTAGTAGGTATTGTCTAAAATGAGAATTTTGCTAAATCTAGTTTAGAGTATTTTCACTAGTATTCATTGGATAAAGTTATAATGTATATATTTTCTAAAAATATATCGAAAGTTAGTATTAGAAATAGTTAAATTATCTAAATATTATTTTAACTAATACGGCTAGTTTCATAATTTTATAAATTATTTCTTATTTAATTGATTAGTCTCTACCTTTAATTAGTAGTTATAGGTATGCAAATGTTTTTGGCTAAATATACTTTAAAAAGTATTTTCATTAATACTTATTTTTGATCAAGCTAATATATATATTTTTCTAAAAATATTGTTAGCTAGTATTTTTCTTAGCTAGTTTAGGAATAATAGTTAGCTAATGTTTTATTGTAGAAACCTAACAAAATTGTACAAAATATAATAGGTGAACATCCATGCAGTATTACTCCCGTGCTTCCAAAGCGAGGCAAGTACACCGACTCGAATCTTTTACTCTGTATTTTTGTCTTGTTTCAAGTTCTCATATTGACACGTTGTACACACGATTGTTATTGTTCATTGTTCATCGTTCATCGTTCATTGTTCATAGTTCATTGTTCAGTATTCTTTACTTATACATTGGGGTGGGGAAATACTACAGATATGTGACCAATCCTACATTAGTTAGGCATTGACTAATAGCTTAGGTCTCACATAGTGCACGTGGGACTCTAAGTCGTACCATCATCGTTCATTATTTACCCAGCCGGTCGCATATTCTGATAGTTATTTCAAATGCATGTTACACTGATAGTATAGTTCATTATTCTGGATCCGGTACAATAGTTTCATCGTTATTCATGTACAACAGTTTCATGTTCCTGTCTTGTACCATAGTTCATATTGTGGTTCTTCTTCATGCATTTCAGTTTACATTGTTAATGCTTCTTATCGGGGTTGTACTTTGCTCTTTTCCTGACAGGATACGTTGCAGGTGAGCTTGAGGCCACAAGGAGGATGGTGAGATAATTGGTGCATGATTTAGTTCATTATTTATTGTTTAGATTTTATGTCTGATATTGTATTTTCGATTTTATCATTGTATTTTATTTGTACCGGATTTGTCTCCTGATGATATTGTATAAATAACTTGATGGATTGTGGTGATTTCTGGGATGTTATAGATTTTGTGGTTGTTATTTACATTTATGACTTAGAGTTCTCCTTGGTATTGTACAGCTTACTACGTTGCATCTTCCAACGTAGACTGAGCGTGTCCGACTCGTGTCCGAATATTCGGGAGCAGGTCATGACATTTTTTTTGGTGGCCCTTGCAGGTCTATCCTAATGGCACTTAGGCTATAAAGTGCTTTTGAGGAACCAGCGAAACTAAGGAAAACTCATCACAACATAGGATCCAGTAAAGTAGAAAATAGTTATGGGTATAGTTTTACTAAGTTTGCTTATTATCCTATAGTTAGGTCTATTTAATCAATTTTTGTTTTGCATGGTGGTTTAGACACGCAACACAGGTTTTTAATTTCTTACACTTGAAAGTTCTGAGGTTATTTCATATATACATTTTGCTAGTATAACTGTTTGATTGATAATATTTGATCTGTCTTTAGATTTTCTCTTGGCACGTGGAATTTTTCTAAAAAATTTCCTTATTGTTATTCAAGACTTTGTTTCCAATTCGAGATTTCATTTCCTATTGAGATTTGTTTTGTAGTCACTTTGTCTTACTGTTGTTTCATATAAAACTCATTGTTTTCTAAAAAGTAGATACTTAAATTATTTTTCATCATGATTATGACTTTTAGAACTTATTTGAATTTTCAAACTCCTTGAAATTTCTAAGGACAAAGTTGAAAGAGTACTCGACGACCTACTATGACGTGATAGATGCGCACTACAGTCATTTATCTGGGTCATGGAGACTGAAGGTTCATTGCAGCCAGCTGCGCACTGGCGAGGCATGAGCTCTAAGTCAAAGTAATTTCAGGTATTTATAGGTTCTCGAATATTATTGAGGCTATGTCCTAATCATAGAATTTGGATTTCTTGAGTTGTTCTGATAACATAGATAAGTTGATAGCAATATTCGATAATTTATTATTATTTAAATCATTGAGCCAAGGTTCACTCAGTCAGATGTATACTACACTGGCGAGGCATGAACTCTAGGTAAAATAATTTTGAATATTTATAGTTTTCGGATACTATTGAGATTATATTCGTGTTATATACCATGTTGATCTCTTATCGCCATTGACAATTTTACCGGAAAATTATCTTGATATTGATCTAATGTGAAGCTCTGTAGTTGATTCCATTTTTCTCTTGATTTATCAGGACCTTTATTTAATATTTGTTAATCCAATTTTTTATGATTCGATTTAAGTGTATTGCATATATTTTGCTGATGGTCCCATGTTTTGATTCCTTGTTCGTAGATGTACCATTTCTGTAGTTAGCATATTCTAGCTTAAATAATTTTGATCATTTTTAATCGTGTTTATAATTTTAGTCATAGCCATGCTAGTTATTACAACTGATTTTATTAGATTTAGATCATAATATTATGACTGTCATTTTGGTACTATTTTTACTATGCGTAAATTTTGATTTTCTCATGTTTAGAATTTATCATGCTTGGAATTTTAACTTTCATCATTTTTAGAAAATCGTAATTTTACTTCAGGTTTTCGTATTTTGATCGTGCTTGCCGTACTATTGAATTTCGAGGACGAAATTTTAGTAAGGGGGTAGATTTGTAACTCCTTAAATTCATTTTTGTGGATTTCCCGAATTTTCTGTATCTTTTCCTTTCTTGGAAAGACAATAATTTTTTTAAACTTGTTTGAATAAGTAAATTTATTTATTTTTTATTTTTGTGAAAACAAATAATTCCATTTATTCAATTAATATTGAATAATAGTGATTTATTCTAATGATTGAGTTCTTATGTTTAATTTTATCTTTGGTTATGATAAATCCAAGCAATTAATTTGAATAGACAATGTACAAGCATGTTATTATTCAAGTTCATATTTTTAAATTCTTGTAAACCTAAATTGAGCAATTCTCTATAGCTAACTGGTTCTGGTTCATATTATTGGTTTAATTATTATTAAATAGTATCTATTAATTAATCATGTTAATTAAGTTAATCCTACCGATACTTTTATTGATTATTAAGTTTCTTTCGGATCAATGCATGTTGATAATTATCTACTATATTTTTGGGCTAATTCTATTGATTTATAGCTAACTGCAATAATTAGTTGGGGAAAATATAATTTGGTTTCAGTTAGAAAATTATATATTTAATTTCTATTCAGTTATTTAGTTATTAATCCTTTAATTGTTAGTAAACTGTTGGTTAATTAATTATGCAGTCAGTTACAAGTTAGTTACACCATTTAATTTCTTGACCGCAGATCTGTAGCTATTTACCTACACCGCCACTGTCCTTTACTTGGAGAATACCTATATTTTACTATAAATTTCCATCCTGACACACTGTCAGTCCAGACACGTCACATCACCATCACTTTAACTGTACTATTTTTCTTGGTCGTTCATAGGCCGCGCCTCACCGCCAACTACTGCATCCTCGCCGGAGGTGATGACCGGCCATCAGAAGCCGTCAACCACCTCATCTAGAGTCCTACCGATCGTCGACAACCTCGCCGGAGCTCGATAGCGTTTGCCACCACTCCGGCCACCGCGAACCATCATGGATTTCCCAGTCTCCCTATCGCCAAGCACGAAGCCACCTCGAGTTCTCAGATCCTCCGTCGCCTTGGGAACAAGGTTGTCCCTTCGAACGAGCCGCCCTCGAGCACTGAACAAACGCCCTGGAGCACACCGCCCTTCGACAGCAGAGCCGTCGATCGCCGCGCGCCACTGCCTCCGGCCGTCGTGGCCTCTATTTCGCCTCCACGGGAGACCATCGAAGCCAAGCCCTCCGATCCGCCATGTCCGGTCAACGCCTCGACTGATGCGTCACCTCAAAGCTAGTGCCACCACCTCGGCTGTCGAGCTTCTCTCGGCTACCGAGCCTCCTTGTGGACCATGCCACCCTCGGTTTCAGTGTTGCACCGCCAAATCTGTGCCGTCTATCCCATACACCACCGGATCTGGCCGATTGCGGTCGTGAACCACCGCCTCCAGATCAGGAGCTTCGACTCAGAGCTCTTCGAGCTGGCTGGAGCCGACCGTGCCTCCTCGTGTGGTACGCTGCCCGTCGAGTTGGTTGCCGCCGTCCACTGCCTCGTCGTGGCTTCGTCGAGCCCGGATCTGCCTTGCCGAGCTCCAGAGCGCCGCCCCGAGCGCTCGCACACGACTGAAACCTCAGTGAGCTTCTCGTTCTTTCTCTTCTACTCGTTCGGTTTTCTCTCTTGATGGAGAGAGAAGGCTGAGCCCTAGCTTAAAAACCTAATTACTGGGTTGGGCCTCAAGCCCAGGGTGTGTGATCTTTGCGTTTGGGCTTAAGCCAGATTTCTTTCTCTAAGATGTATTGCTGGACTGGTCCTGAGGTCCAGGTAATGGTACCATCTTTTGAATGTGTATAATAGTATATGAGGGTGCATGTATTTTATGCTGATTTTGTACTATATATGTATTAAATAATTGTTGTAAATATTGCTATACATAATTATACTAGCAGATTCTTAATCTATGTATATTAAGAACTACATATTAATATAAGTTTCTGTGTAATTTATATTGTACCAAAATTAGTATTAGCTTAAATTGTCTAAAGCTTTGCTAGAATATTTTACTAAGGACTATTTGGATACGATATATATATAATATATATATAATATATATATATATATATATATATAAGATATATTAATATATATATATTGTATTTCTATAAAATATATTGAGATTCCGAAAATATTGTGTTTGTATTTTAATGTTATGAATAATTTAACTAGCAAGCATTTTTTAAGGTGTTTACTAGTGATTATTTTAAAAAACCTATATTATATATATTTTCCAAATATTGCTAGTTTATTAACTCAGGTTATAGTAAATTCTTCTTCGATATAAAATAAATGAATTTTGTTAAATATAGTTTAAAGGTATTTTCACTAGTATTTATTGTGACTAAAATTATAAAACATATATTTTCTAAAAAAATTGTTCTTTACATAAATTTTGTAGTAATATCCTTAATAGCAAATGATTTAGAAAATATTTTATTGTATATATTTTGTTATAAAAATTTATCTACAAATATTAGATAAAACATATTATCATTATTGTGTAAAAGTTTAACTAGTAGGTATTGTCTAAAATGAGAATTTTGCTAAATCTAGTTTAGAGTATTTTCACTAGTATTTATTTGGATAAAGTTATAATGTATATATATTTTCTAAAAATATATCAAAAGTTAGTATTAGAAATAGTTAAATTATCTAAATATTATTTTAACTAATACGGCTAGTTTCATAATTTTATAAATTATTTCTTATTTAATTGATTAGTCTCTACCTTTAGTTAGTAGTTATAGGTATGCAAATGTTTTTGGCCTAATATACTTTAAAAAGTATTTTCCTTAATACTTATTTTTGATCAAGCTATAATATATTTTTCTAAAAATATTGTTAGCTAGTATATTTTCCTTAGCTAGTTTAGGAATAATAGTTAGCTAATGTTTTATTGTAGAAACCTAACAAAATTGTACAAAATATAATAGGTGAACATCCATACAGTATTACTCCCGTGCTTCCAAAGCGAGGCAAGTACACCAACTCGAACCCTTTACTCTGTATTTATGTCTTGCTTCATGGTCTCATATTGACACGTTGTACACACGATTGTTCATTATTCATTGTTTATCGTTCATCGTTCATTGTTCATAGTTCAGTATTCTTTACTTATACATTAGGGTGGAAAAATACTACAAATATTGGCATTGACTAATAGCTTAGGTCTCACATAGTGCACGTGGGGCTCTAAGTCGTACCATCATCGTTCATTGTTTATCCAGTCGGTCGCATATTCTGATAGGTATTTCAAATGCATGTTACACTGATAGTATAGTTCATTGTTCTGGATCCGGTACCACAGTTTTATCGTTATTCATGTACTTCAGTTTCATGTTCCTGTTATGTACCATAGTTCATATTGTGGTTCTTCTTCATGCATTTCAGTTTACATTATTTAGTGCTTCTTGTCGGGGTTGTACTTTACTCTTTTCCTGACAGGATACGTTGCAGGTGAGCTTGAGGCCACATGGAGGATGGTGAGATAATTGGTGCAAGATTTATTTCATTGTTCATTGTTTAGATTTCATGTCTAGATATTATATTTTTGATTTTATCATTGTATATTTTATTTGTACCAAATTTATCTCCGGATGATATTGTACAAATAACTTGATGGATTGTGTTGATTTCTGGGATGTTATAGATGTTGTGGTTATTATTTACATTTATGACTTAGAGTTCTTCTTGGTATTGTACAGCTTACTGCATTGTGTCTTCCAACGTAGGCTGGGCATGTCCGACTCGTGTACGAATATTCGGAAGTGGGTCGTGACATAGCTATATATTTTGGGTTATATAGTATCTATATATATTATGATAGTATATAGATATAGGTTATGGTTTATAGTGCGGATATGTATATACTTAATATATGATATCTATATATATGTGTTAGGGTGGTACTATCTGGTTAAGGATATATGTGGTATGTATATATATTTATATATCCTAAGTATCATAGATGTTGACCACTAATCTAAGTTTGACCAAAATCCCAGAAGCTTAACCTTGACTCCTAGTTTGACCCAAGGTGGAACAAAATTGACTTTGAGTTGACCAAGAGTTGACTTTGACGTAGATTACTTAGAAACATGTATATTGCATTATAAATTTCTATCATTTCAAATTAAACTCTTTATAACATATGTTGCTCTAATTAGGACTCTGTGACATCAGTTCGGACATCTATTCATATCAGTCATTCCGGGTATCAGGCGAGTACATTATTTGATAGTTCTTTCATTTACTTGGTGATTACTGTATTTCAGTTCTAGTCAGTTCTATTTGATGCTACTATGATTCTTGGCACGATGGTTCAAAGATTGGTATTGTTATTTGATCTTCAGTCATGATATGTTACCTTAACTCATCGCGATGGTATCGGATACTATTATTGTCGGTATTGGATAATATTGGATATTATTGGTATCGAATACTATTCTCGTTGGTACTGGATAACATTGGATTAATATTGGATAAAATTGGCTAGTAACTTGTCATGGTTGGATCCATCGTATCAGTCCGGATGGGGGTAATACTAGTTAGATATGTGATCAAGAACTATCGGCTAATAGTGTAAATCATCGGCTACTAGCTAAGCATACATTGTACGTATGTTTGAGCTAGCTTTCCTTAGTGTAAATCATTGAATATCCCAGGCCGATCACATATCCAACTGGTATTCCAAAATACATTATCTATTACAGTTGTATACATTCAGTTCACCATTACATTGTTATTTCTTGATATAGTAGTTTTTTCCATTATTTGTTCTCACAGATTTTGTCTATAACTGTTTTATAGTCCTTGTCATTTACTTGAAATTTTTAGATGAGATGTGCTCGTTCCAATCATGACTGAATACTGTTAAAAATATTACAGATGATATAGATGACTGTCCTACCTTCTATGAGGCTTATGAGGGTGGTACACAGCAGCCAAAGAAGGACCTAGTCCAGTAGAGTGTGATTAGTATAGTCTAGTATTTATAGTTTTCAGTTTGTATTAGATTATTTCGAATGTTAGTTGAGACTTTATATTCAAGATATGTATTTATTTGTGTTGGATACCTGTAAAACCCAATTTTTTTATAAAGTGAATTAATATTAATATTATAATATTATTACTATTATTATTAGTATTATTTGTGAGTTTAAAATTAATTTCGAAAATGAAATATGGCTTTTTGATTTTTGGCGAGACCCGAGCCGGACCAGCCTTTCGAGCCCCAGACCCGGGTCCAAATCCATTCATTAGAATTCATATTTTTTCTTATATAAAAATAAATAAATAATTTTCTAGAGCTGGTCCAAGTTGGACCAGCAATCCCACGTTCTACTCCTCCCCTCCTCACTTTTCTCTCCTAACTATCATCCCTACCACTAGTTCTCTACAGCTCCCACTCTCCCTTTTTAAATCCCCACCATCACCACTCCTTATCACTCCTCACCAACACCAGCACAATCACTCTCCCATATAATCCTCTCCCCACACCATCCCACCACCCCCACGAACACCTTTTCTCTCCCCTCTCTCTCTAACTCTCAAACCCCTTCCAGATCTTCCGTCGGCCCAACCCCCGGCCTCCAGCGCGCCCGAACCCCTTCGCCGGCCTCCCGCGGCGCGCCTCCAGCGCCGAACCCCCGATCCACCGACCCCCGGTGCTCCGTCGTGCGCCTCCCCACACGTGCGTCTTTCGGCGGGCCACCTCCGTTCGTGGTCGCCCTCTCCCGGCCAGCGTCGAGCCACCAGTCGGCCCCGGCGTCGCTCCCCCTGCTGTGCGCCTCCCCGCGCGCCCCTGTGCCGGACCCCGACCCTCGCCACCGCTGTCCCGGCCGACCCCTCGGCCGTTCTCCCTCTTTTCGAGTTCCCGATCTACTGTCCCGAGCTTTCCCGACTCGCTGTCCGCGGGATTTCGAGTCCGTCCTGTGGATCAGCGCGTCACGAGTCCGAGGCAACCCTTCGGATTCCGTCATTTTAGGTAAATCCTGGTTAATTGCAGTAGTTCGTCCCTCCCCGTGTCAATGATGAATTGGTCCACGAATTTCCCTTCGGGAAATTCGATTTTGGGTTAACGTCTTTTCCGGGATTTTCCGAGAAACCTTCGGAAAGTTTCTGTTAGTTGGTTTTAATTTTTTCGAAACGTTCGGAAATGGTTTTCTGGATAATTTGGTTTTTCGAATATATTTCCGAATTGTGCTGTAGTTTTTGGGTTGGTTTCGGACTCCCGAATTCGTTTCGGGTCGCTCCCAATTAATATTGAGAATAATTATGGTTATTTTTATATATGTATTTTGGGATTCCCTGGTTTGGGATTTGCAGGAAAATATTGGCACACTTTCCCAGTTTTTGGGTTGACCAAAAATAGAGGAAATGCTGCCGGATTTTCCTAAAAATTTAAATTATATTTTTAAAATGATTTTAAAATGGATTTTAGAAAATACTAGTATTTTGGGATTTTTTTGGACGACGACCGTATCGATCAATGGGCCCTGGCTAAGTGCAAACGAAACCGGCTTCGCCCGGACGTTGAGGCATTAGCCTATATGACGATTGGACCATATCTGAGACTCTTTAAATATTTAAATTATTTTATTTTATTCATACTTAAATTTTAGGAAGATTTTAGAACTAACAGCCATTTCGTCTTATTTCAATTTATGTAAATAAATTGTAATGGGCATAAACCCAGCTGGTTGTGGGCTCTGTGACTTGTAATTTGGTAGCGTAGGATTTTCTGTTGTTTTTCTGGTTTTGCGAGTTCTTTTAGCGTACGCGTAAATCAAAATAGATAATTATTTTCATATAGAAAATTAATAAAGTTTTCTCACATTAAAATTAAAAGTTTTAATACTTAACAACGATCATGTATTTCTCATTAAAATAAGAAATTTAGTTTTATATGTATAATTACAAAAATACAAAGTTTTAATCAAATTAATTTGGTAACGACGAGTTTTTCAAAATACAAGTTTGAACGATCTTTCCCTCATTATTAATTTCAATGCACCGATAATCGCATTTTTGTTTGTGATTGCATAAATAAAGATTAAAATTGATTAGGACACAATTAGAGATTTCAAATAGTATAGTTAGCTTGGTAACCCTGGATTCTGAGTTAATTTCTCTAATGTAAGAATTCGAGGACGATCCTAATTCCCATCTCGAAGTCTTCAATCTTTTCAGTCCAGTCCATTTTGAGGCAAGTACAGTTTGTGTTAGTTTACAGTTATTTTAATAATCGTTTTACTGCAAGTTTAAACCACGATGCAACACGAAACTCTCTCTGAGAGCACTGACTGATTGACTGTTGGATATTGGAGGAATAGAGTAATTTTATGACCACATCCAACTGTTAACTTAGAACTGTATTAGCTTACCCCTCTCTCACACGGGGATAAGCCATATCGTATCAATAGGATACTACTGTAACAACCCAAGCCGGTCATATTCATTGCCTATTCAAATCACACTGTTTTACTGCTAGAAAACTGTTTATTTCAAACTGTTTAAAAGTGCATGATTCTATTATTTATTTTAACTGTTTAAATTAGCACAAATTGTACTTTGCTTCCTCCTGACTGGAGATACATTTTTAGGGGATATTAAGGATGCTGAGCTGTTAATCAGCAGTTATTACGACCTGGTTCTGTACCCAGTGGTGCTGCCAGAGTCCCCTTTGGAGGACGCAGGGACTGAGGCCGATGAGCCAAATGCTTAGATAGATTTTCTTTTCCCAGTTTCGTTGTTCTTTGAAAATCTGTTTATTTGAATTCAGTATTTATTTCAGTATTTTTTTAAATTCCAGTTGTATTTATTTTAAAATGTTTAATAAAGTTCAATTCCCGAATATTGAGTTGTGACAAATATGGATATTGTTGTTGTGGTTACCTGCTAATGGAACAACTTACTGCCGCCGTCTCAACAACGGTGTTGGCTGGGCATGATCCGGTTTGACCCAATTTTTTGGGATCGGGTCGTGACATATTTTTAGTGGTGGCCCATGCAGGTCCATAACAACAACTTAGGAAAACATACCTAGAAACAATTAGAACACTAGAACATTGATTTGTCACAACATATGTCCGAATTATATATAAATAAATATTTTTGTTTGATTATAGACTGGTAGGATACCTTGCTTATGTCTGTACCCTAAACCTTCCAAATTATGACCAAGAAAAAGACCACCCCTGCTGGCGATGAGGTGTCATCATCCGAACATACCCCATCTCCCCCAGAACATCCAGACCCTTCACCATTGCAGCTGACCGACCGTCCCCATCAATCTCCAACACTCCGCGGCGCTTATGCCACTACTTCTCAAGCGGCAAACCCTACACTTCCCCGGACTGAGCCGCAGATCCCTACGGTAATGCCTGCACCAGCTGCCCCACCAGTACCCGTAGATCCCACTGATCTTGTGGGCATGCTACGTGGAGTGCTCGAAGCCCAGAGAGCCCAAGTAGATGCTCATCGAGAACAGACTGCAGCCCAAGCTGCAGCCCATCGCGAGCAGACCGCGATTATGAGAGAAGGCATGGAGAATGCCCACAATGTGGCTATGGCTGCCCTCGAAAGAGGAGGAACCACTTCATCGAAGCCACGACCTACCAAGGTAAGCATAATTCAGGAGTTAAGATTTATATCATTAAAGGTCATTCTTTTGATTAGAGGCATATTATTACATGAAGGTCGGAGATATAGAGAGCTTTAAGAAGCAAGGCCCTCGAC
This sequence comes from Iris pallida, assembly GCA_029216955.1. NCBI lineage: Eukaryota > Viridiplantae > Streptophyta > Magnoliopsida > Asparagales > Iridaceae > Iris > Iris pallida. Next base: position 15,819 of record JANAVB010031120.1, read on the forward strand.
CTTTCAAAGGAACCGAGGGTATCATCTACGCCGATGAATGGCTAGACAGTATAAAGCGTCTCTTGAGTGTCGCTCGACTCCCAGAGGACCTCAAGACCGAAGCGGTAGGACTCCAGCTACAGGATGTGGCGAGCACTTGGTATCGGAATGAACCCCGACTCCAGGACAAGTAGTTCGACTGGGACACCTTCAAGAGGCTGTTCCGCAGGAAGTTCTTTCCAACATCAGAGATGCGGGAGATGGAAAGGCAATTCCAAGACCTGAATCAAGGGAACATGACGGTCAGCGAATATACGGCAGAGTTCGGTCGACTTAGCCGTTTTGCCCAGAACTTGGTTGCTGACCCAAGGATCGTGCTGAACGATTCAGGTATGGATTAAGAGAAGAGATTCGTACCCCTGAGATCGCAGGTGGCGCCAAGACTTATGAGAGGATCCTGATACGAGCTCAGGACGTGGAGAAGAGTCAGCCTTCTCGATCCAAGAGGGAGTATCCTGGAACTAACAACTTCCAGGGTAACCAGAAGAGGCCCAACAACAACAATAATAGGCCTTCGCACCACCAGCAGCAGCACCATCAGGCAAAGACTAATGACAAATCGCCTCAGAGGCAGATCCCTGTCTGTGATTATTGCAAGAGGCCAGGACACCAGTCGAGCATATACAGGAAGAGGTTAGGACATTGCCTAGTCTGTGGGTCTACCACCCACCAAGTTAAAGACTGCCCCTCGTCAGTCCACCGGACCGGAACAACTCAGCAAAGAGCTCCCCTCCCCACTCAGCAACAATGGTTCGGACAACACCAGCAGAAGACCGGGCGAGCTTTTGCCCTAGCAGCTGATGAGCAGGAACCAGAGCAGGAACCCATCGCTGATGTCATCACAGGTTCCATTTATGTGTTTTCACATCCTGAGCATTATTTGATTCGGGTGCATCATATAGTTTTATATCATCAGAGTTTATTTCTGCACACCACCTAGATACGGGACTTAGCAAGGTGATTAGTAGAGTTATGGCTGGTGGTGGTCCCATACCCATCACTGAGGCTTGTAACTGTCCCATAACTATCTCAGGCCATAAATTTTTAACACCCTTACTTGTGATGTCCCTGCCCAACTATGATGTAGTCCTAGGGATGGACTGGTTAAGTGAACAGCATGTACTGATAGATTATCACCGAGGATGTGTAATCTTCAGCCCACCAGGAGAACCGAAGATTGAAATCTCTTGGGCTCCGGAAGACATGAAGAGTGTTACCTACTCCTCAATCACCGAAGAACCCGGGCCCCCTCATCCTATCATAGCGGAATTCATGGACGTCTTTCCAGATAGTCTTCCAGGATTGCCGCCAGATCGAGGTGTGGAATTCACAATTGATCTAGTACCCAGCTCTTCCCTTATTTCTCGGGGATGCTACAGAGTCAACCCCAAGGAGGCAAAGAAGATGAAAGACCAGATCGACGAGCTAAAGGCACAAGGACTTATCAGAGACGGGGATTCACCCTGGGGAGCACCAGTTTTGTTCGTGCCCAAGAAGGATGGAACCGTGCGGATGTGCAATGACTACCGGACGCTGAATAACATCACCATCAAGAACAAGTACCCTCTGCCCCGGATCGACGACCTGTTTGATCAACTGAGTGGAGCCAAGCTATTTTCGAAGATAGATCTCAGATCAGGCTACCATCAAATCAAGGTCAGGAAGGAGAATATTTCTAAGACGGCGTTCAACACCAAGTATGGGCAATTTGAATTCTTAGTCATGCCGTTTGGACTGACAAATGCTCCCACGGTATTCATGAACCTCATGAACAAGGTTTTCCACGAATACCTGGATCAGTTTGTTGTTGTCTTCATCGATGACATACTGATCTACTCAAAGACTGAAGAAGAGCATGAAGAACACCTGAGGAAAGTGCTGAGTACCTTGAGGAAGGAGAAGCTCTATGATAAGCTATCCAAATATGAATTCTTTTTAGATAAAGTGGAATTTTTGGGCCATGTTGTCACAGGAAAAGGAATTTTGGTGGATCCAAAGAAGATAGCTGCTATTGAGAAGTGGATTGCACCAAGCTCGGTTGCAGAAATCAGAAGCTTTTTGGGTTTGGCTGGCTACTACCGGAAGTTTGTGAAGGATTTCTCTAAGATTGTTGAACCAATGACGAAGCTTACCAGGAAGAACGAGGAATTCATTTGGTCTGAAGCTTGCCAGTCAGCTTTTGAGGAACTGAAGAAGAGGCAACGGCGGATACTTGCAACTACGGGTACCGGCAGTTTCTCAATTTATAGTGATGCTTCCGGTAAGGAATTGGACTGCGTTCTTCAACAACATGGGAAAGTAATTGCTTATGCATCTAGGCAATTACGGACTCATGAGAAGAACTATCACACACATGATTTGGAGCTTGCAGCGGTGATATTTGCATTGAAGCTATGGAAGCACCTTTATAGAGAGAGAGTGGAAATATTTACAGACCATAAAAGTCTGAAATATGTTTTCACTCAGAAGGAGCTGAACATGAGACAGAGGCGATGGCTGGAGCTGATGAAGGATTTTGACATCAACCTGCAATATCATCCGGGTAAGGCTATTGTTGTCGCAGATGTACTTAGTCGATACCCGATGGCAATGTTCTTGACCAAGAAGTGTCATTTGCTGGAGGACATGGAGAAGCTTGGATTGGAAATTGTACTGCCTGAAGAAGAGATGAAGAAACTGGGAAGAGAAGCCATCGTACCAGGAGCTGAATCATCATTGATGCAGTTGCAACTACGTTCAAGTCTGATGGACAGAGTCAAGGAGGCATAATTCTAAGACAAGATGCTTTGCAAACTCAGAGATCGGGTGCTAGCAGGAACACTTGAAGGATTCTCAATCGCCAGCGATGGAGCACTGAAGAATGGTACGAGGCTTTGCGTACCAACTGGCGAACTAAGGAACGAGCTGATGCAAGAAGCGCACCAGTCGCAGTATTCCATACATCCTGGAGCTAACAAAATATACCGGGATATGCGTACAATATTGTGGTGGTACGGAATGAAGAAGGATGTATCCAGGTATGTGGCTAGATGTTTAATTTGTCAGCAAGTAAAAGCTAGCAGACAGAGACTAGCAGGACTATTGCAGCCGCTTGACATTCCGGAGTGGAAAATGGAAGCACATAACAATAGATTTCGTGTCGGGACTGCCTCGATCCCAAGGAGGAAAGGATGCCATTTGGGTTATCGTGGACCGACTGACGAAGTCAGCTCACTTTATCCCCTTCAAGGTTGGTCTATCCACCGAGAAGTTGGCAGCACTGTACATGCGGCACATCTACCGGATTCATGGAGTTCCGGTAAGTATTGTGTCTGACAGAGATACTAGATTTACCTCTCACTTTTGGAAGAGTTTACAAGACAGTTTGGGAACACAACTGATGTCACTCCCAATCCTAGAATACGTATTTTAATACGTAAACCCATAAATATTTTATCTTGAATTTATATGATACTTATTATGCAGTATTTCTTCATGCATTTCCCAAAAATATTCGACAAAATATTATTTCCTAATTTATTTTCTGCATTTGGGCCTACAGTTTTGGCTCATTTGGGTAACCTATTCTTGGTTCACCCATGGTTCATCATGAACCCTTTGGTTCATCATGAACCCATGGGTTCAAGATTCTATATAATAACTCATCTTCTTCTCTCTTCTCTCATTTACTTCTTCTTATTTACTTTCTCCACCAACCGAGGCAAGTACCAACTTGCTCAAGAGAAGGATCCATTATTTTGTTAATGATTCTTACAAAACTATTTGCCAAAACATGTTTTTCTCCTCAATCTATACTAGTTTAGAACTTGGAAATTTCTATTTTGAAGCTTTGATTTTTGTAGATCTAAATTTTAATTATTTTCGGATTTTGTATGGTTTGATCTACTTTAGTTGGATTTTATGGGTTTTTGATGCTTCCATGTGGAAGAGCATTCAGTTTCACCCAAGTTGGAGCTTTAGAAATCTGGATTTGGAGTTCGGATGGCCAAGTTATGATACGTTGAAGCTTGGGTTCAGCCATGGTGTTCTTGCTGTTTTGGAGAAGACAGTGAACAGTGTGCTCCTGTTTGAGCACGCTTCCTGTTGGAAGCGTGTCTTCCCTTGAGCTTGCGTGACTTTTCACGCAGCTATTTCCCTTGAGCTTGCGTGACTTTTCACGCAGCTCTTTCCCTTGAGCTTGCGTGACTTTTCACGCAGCTATTTCCCTTGAGCTTGCGTGACTTTTCACGCAGCTATTTCCCTTGAGCTTGCGTGACTTTTCACGTAGCTCTTTCCCTTGAGCCTGCGTAACTCTTCACACACGCTGCCTTGTTGTGCGTATGCTTTTGATATTTTATTAGATATTATATGCCCATTTTATATCCTTACGCCTTTTGTCCCGAGCATGATATGAGCACTGATGTGACCCCGGAGAACAAAGTGTTCCTACCTGATACATGTACCTGAATGTCCCAGTTCGTGTTCATGCTCGACAAATGACTCGTAACTCCACGTGGCATATTTGTAATGATGCATTACACTAAGGAGGGTAGCACATGTTGACATACTGATTGACATGGATCCTCACTTAGGGTACTCGTACTAAAGTACGACTTTAGGAGGATAATCATGCAGGCCACAGCATGAGAGTCCAAGATTTCACCTAGGGTTAAACTAGGCAACTGAATATACTAGATGCATGGGGGGGAGAGTCCCGAGATCGTGTTACACCAGTCGCCCTGAGATATTGGCTTGGCACGCCGGCTGGTCCCCACGGATACTGTGTCATCCGCAACGAGTGGATGACTGTATCCGATTAATTTCTGCTATATATTACATGTCTTGGCAAGGTGGCCTCACGAGGGACCTGTGCTCCATGACACCTGTCTACGCGAACCCCTGGGTTGGCTAGCCTTGCTGGAAAGATACGATCTGAGGATTTTCTAATAACATGACGCGAGGATAACCTCGTCCCACTAGAAACTCGTAGACTTGATTGGCCGTGAAAACGACTTGCATGTTTCCTATTTACCTTCCATGAATAACTGAGGGAAGCGGACTGTCATGGTGCGTGATCCAACCCATGTTCTTGTTTGATTGTTGGGTTGGTTATCGTACTATGACAGGCTGTGGACCGAAGTTATGAACGGAAGACTTATTCTGGTTGTGAAGTGCTACTTCTGTGGATGACTGAGGAACATGGTCTATCATGGTACATGATCCAACCCATGTTCTTGTTTGATTTTGGGTTGGTTATTGTGCTGCGATAGGCTATCGACCGAAGTCACGATCAGGAGATTTTATGGTTTATACCTTTTAACTTATGTGAAAGTTATAGAGTACGACACGTCCCGACTCCATGCGGCACCTTTTGTCCTTGTTTGGTTGTAAGGGTGCCATATGGGTTCGAGGATGTTGCGCTACCCTATAATAGTAGCATAAGTATTACTATTATCAGTCATTCTATTAGTTGGGTTTTTAATCTTAACTCTTGTGCCCCTTTGGCGGTACTTGCTATTCGGGGCTGACCCCACTGGTTTTGTTTGGCCAGATCTCGTAACAGAGCCAGAGGACACGATCTTCCTCCCTGACATCCATGGTGCATACTAGGAGCATGGCGGTTCGGGGACTCGAGTGGGTTTTTTCACCACTCATGCTTATACTTTTGCGGCGTTTAGCCACCGGCACCTGTTAGCCGGATTACTTGATATTTTGTGTCAATACATAATTGTAATTAAACAGACTGCAGCTGTGTATAATTTTGTACTTCTGACTCTCTGAGATAGCTAAATTATAAAGCTAGTCTCTCATGATCATTTTGATGAAGCGTCAGGGACGTCTTACTGCTTTATCTTTAATGTTCATTTAATTGCTGATTTGACTTAATTGATTGAGACATAGAGCTCTGTGGGACCATAGGAGACTTGATTGTAGCATGTACCCCCTAGTCTCTCGACAGCCACGATCGCCGTATGACGTTACGTACCTCATATAGAGTAGCTGGCCTAGTCCGTTCCCGTATTTCGGTACTGGGGCGTGACAAGGTTTTAGTGGTGGCCCATGCAGGTCTGATTTTCAGACTTGTGGGGTATTACGAATTATTAGGAGTCTCAATCACAACTTGTTCCCTTGAAATTCCGTTTTGAATTCTCTGTCCTTGCCTTGATCTCTAACCTGACATGCATCCTCGAAATATTCTCGTCGGACTTGATAATCTTATATCTTTCTCTATAGGGGTGCTTCATTCTCAGTAGCGGGTGAGGCCCATGAGGAAGAGCAGCAAGAGCATGGCTCGACTGGGCAACAACAGGGAGAGAACCTTCCCCAGGGCAGGCACAAGCAGAAGTGGAACCAGAGGCAGTGCAGCCGCAGGTTATTGAAACTCCTGCAGCACCAGCAGCGACGGCAGTACCAGATGCCGTAGCACTCCTGGAGATCGTCCGAGGGATTCTTGTCACTCACCAACAGCAACAGACTCGGCAGCAGGAGCAGAACGTGTTGCTGAACCAGGGGATTCAGTTAGCTCTTGAGAGAAGTGCCGGGGTTGACTCGGGAGCATCAGGAAGGTTCCGTCGCTTGAACCCGAGGTATTTTGATGGCACGGAGGATGCCATCACTGCGGATGCATGGATTCAAGACATTGAAGCCATTCTTGTGGCAGCCAAGGTTCCAGATGATGAGAAGGTTGATCAGGTCAAACTGGTACTTCAGGATCTTGCCCGCGACTGGTGGGCATCAGAAGAAGTTGGTATAAGACGCCCTGTTCGTTGGACCACCTTCAGTGACAGATTCAAGGCCAAGTATTTTGGTGTAGTAGCTCGATATGAGCTCCAGCAGAAGTTTATCAGTCTCAAGCAAGCAGGCAAGACCATAGATGGGTATGCAGCAGAGTTCTGCAGATTGTGCCATTTTGCACCAGCAATGGTGGCAACGGAGCCAGAGAAAGCTATGAGATTCCAGCAGGGATTTCATTTGGAACTATTGCAACTTGTGGAAGGACACGACTACCAGACGTTTGACGCTGTTTTGACGGCCGCTCGGAGGCACGAGCTTACCCAGCAGAGGTTAGCATCAAGGATAGGAGGTCAGAAGAGATCTCATTCCCAGGTTGGAGGAGGAGCAGTGCAGCGAACGTCGGCACCAGCACCCGGTGTACGTATTCATGATGCAGGAGCGCCGCGAAGGACGGCCGTGTCAACTAATACAGCGCCAGTTCGGCATCAGCAGCCGAGGAACCAGCAGCAGCATCAGGAGCACCCCAGGGCTGTACATTCTGTGGGAAGACAGGGCACACGAGGGAGGTGTGCCGGTCAGCGAATGGCTTATGCTTGAGGTGTGGTCGTGCAGACCACCGTATTTCCACTTGTCCTATGATGCAGAGGCCAGGAGGGCCAGCTCAACAGTTTCCAGCATTGCCAGCTCCGGTGGCAACCCCGAGTGGAGGGCCAGTATTAGCAGTAAGGCCCCTAGCCCAGCGTCTACCAACGCAGGCTCAGATTTCGCCAGGCACAGGAAGCCGAAGGCCCTCAAGGGCAGCAACAGCATAGTCGAGGAAGGCCGCAACAAGGGGCTCCGCGGGGCCAGGCTCTCACATTATCCTTGGGAGAGGCTCTAGCGTCTAGTGACGTAGTGGCAGGTAAAATTCTCGTCACCTCATTTCCCGCTGTAGTTATTTGATTCAGGCGCTACTCATTCATTCATCTGCACAATATGCTACACGGATTGGATTAGAGTTTGAGGCATTGCCGGAGAGGATGGATATACTCACCGACAATGGGCTCGTAGAAGTTAGCAGAGTGCGCTTTTCATGTCCGGTGGAGGTGTGTGGGCATTTACTGCCCGCATCATTGATTGAATTCCCAATGGGGAATTTTGATGTCGTTCTTGGCATGGATTGGTTGAGAGACAGTCATGCGACAATTGATTGTAGAGGAGGTAGGGTCATATTCAGCGTTCCTGGGATGGAGCAGTTCATCTTTACTCGAACCTTGAAGAATCAGACCGGAGGCGTCATCTCAGCAGCAGTGTCAGAGCCAGGACAGATTTCGAGAGTGGTCGAAGATTTCCTTGACGTCTTCCCGATGAGCTCCCAGGGATACCCCCAGTCAGAGAGGTAGAATTTAGCATTGATTGAACCCTGGAACGAGGCCTATTGCAGATAGAGTTTACAGAATGTCGCCGTCAGAGCAGGATAAGTTGTATCAACATGAAGAAGAGTTAAAGTCTAAGGGATTCATCCGAGACAGTAAATCGCCCTGGGCCGCGCCAGTGATTCTAGTTCCCAAGAAGGATGGGTCGACGAGGATGTGCATCGACTACCGCAAGCTAAATGCAGTAACAGTGAAGAATAAGTACCCACTACCAAGGATTGATGACCTGTTTGACCAGTTGAGCAAGGCCAGCGTCTTTTCCAAGATCGATCTTCGGTCAGGATACTATCAAGTAAGAGTCCGGGAGCAAGACATACCGAAGACAGCATTCAGATCTAGATATGGGCATTATGAGTTTTTAGTAATGCCCTTTGGACTAACCAACGCCCCCGCAGTATTCATGGATTAATGAACCGCATATTTCTGCCGTACTTGGATAAATTTGTGGTGGTGTTCATAGATGACATTCTTGTCTATTCCAGCAGTGAAGAGGAGCATGAGAAACATCTTAGGACTGTCTTACAGACATTGAGGGAGCATCAACTTTATACGAAGCTTGACAAGTGTGAATTCTGGTTAGATCACATTTCGTTCCTGGGGCATGTAATTTCTGGGGCAGGAGTGTCAGTGGATCCGAAGAAGATTGAGGCCGTAGAGCATTGGCCAGTCCCGAGAACGGTTGTAGAAGTACGAAGTTTCTTAGGATTAGCTGGTTACTACAGAAGGTTCGTGGTGGACTTTGCCAGGATCTCTGCGCCCTTAACGCGTTTGACGCACAAGGACGTAGAGTTTGTTTGGTCAGCTAGCTGTCAGGCATCATTTGAAGAATTGAAGAAGAGATTGATCTCAGCCCCGTCTTGACACTTCCAGTAGGAGCAGGAGGCTTTACAGTATATTATGACGCATCAGGGAAGGGTCTTGGATGTGTATTGATGCAGCATGGAAAAGTGATAGCATATGCGTCTCGACAGCTTCGAGACCATGAAAAGAATTACCCGACTCACGATTTGGAGTTAGCAGCTGTGGTGTTTTCACTCAAGTTGTGGAGGCATTATTTATACGGGGATCGGGTAGAGATCTATACTGATCATAAGAGTTTGAAATACGTATTCACGCAGCGAGATTTGAACATGAGGCAAAGAAGATGGTTAGAACTGCTGAAGGATTTTGATTTAGATCTTCAGTATCATCCAGGCAAGGTGAATGTAGTTGCAGATGCACTGAGTAGGAGAGACAGTGCCTTTATCTTGACCTCACAGAAGCATATTCTAGAAGACCTTCAGAGTATGGGAATCGAAGTAGTTTTGCCAAGGGATATAGGAAGAATGACCAGTATGCAGATTCAGACAACCTTAGTAGAGAGGATAAGGGCAGCACAAGCAGGAGATCCAAAGATTCAGAAGTTGCGGTCGGAGTGTGAATCAGGCCGTAGGAGGAGTTAGTGATTCATGAAGATGGTACGCTCAGATTTGGAAACAGACTCTGTGTACCGAGTGGAGACCTTCGGCAAGAAGTTATGTCCGAAGCTCATAGTTCTATTTACTCCATTCATCCTGGAGGAACGAAGATGTATCGAGATATCAGGCAGTTCTTTTGGTGGAATGGCATGAAAAGAGAGATAGCGAGATTTGTATCCAAGTGTCTGGTATGTCAGCAGGTGAAAGCCGAGCAGCAGAGACTAGTAGGATTGCTACAGCCGCTTCCTATCCCAGAATGGAAATGGGAGCACATCACGATGGATTTTGTGACCGGTTTACCTAGATCCCCAGCTGGCAAGAATGTAGTCTGGGTAATAGTAGATCGACTCACGAAGGTCGCTCATTTCCTTCCCTTCCGAGTTGGACAGACTACTGAGCAGTTAGCAGAAATGTACATGAAATAGATAGTAAGGCAACACGGTATTCCAGTTAGTATAGTATCAGATCGGGATACGCGGTTTACTTCCCATTTTTGGCGGAGCTTGTACCAAAGTTTGGGAACCAAGTTAAGATTCAGTACTGCTTATCATCCACAAACTGACGGGCAATCAGAAAGAACCATTCAGACATTAGAAGATATGCTACGGGCGTGTACCTTAGATTTTGGCAGATCTTGGGAGGATCACCTTCATCTAACGGAGTTCTCCTATAACAACAGCTATCAGGCTAGCATTCAGATAGCCCCGTCCGAAGCATTGTACGGAAGGAAGTGCAGGTCCCCTTTGGCATGGGACGACGTCGGTAACGGAAGTTGTTGGGGCCAGAGATGATCACGCAGACTGTGGAGATAGTTAAGTTGGTCAGAGAGCGCCTTCGAGTTGCACAAGATCGACATCGTCATTGGGCAGATCAGCATCGTAGGCCTCTAGAGTTCAGAGTTGGCGACCAAGTGTTTCTGCGGATTTCGCCTACTCGGGGTATCATCAGATTTGGAACCCGGGAAAAGCTTAGTCCAAGATACGTTGGTCCTTTCAAGATTCTCGCTCGGGTAGGCGATGTGGCTTATCGACTTGCCCTTCCGCCTTCGTTAACTGGCATACATGATGTGTGTTTCATGTGTCCCAATTACGTGGGTATGTCCCGGATCCGAGTCATGTCCTCGATCATTCTGAGTTAGTCGTGGGTACCGACCTAACTTACGAGGAACAACCCGTATCTATTTTAGACCGACGAGAGAAGGTACTCAAGAATCGGACGATAAGCCTTGTCCGTGTTTTTTGGAACCATCACTCTCCGGAAGAGTCAACCTGGAAGCGCGAGGACGAGATCAGATCTCGTTATCCATATTTGTTTGACTAATAAGGTATATTTATGCACCTTATTGACACGATTCCGTGCTTTTCTGCACCTGCTTATTTTACACTTTGTGATATATGATAATAACTGCTATGATAGTTAACTTATATATATGATTGTGCCTTGCTTGCCCTGATTTCACTATCCTGTCTTGGCTGGAATTTCGAGGACGGAATTTTTCTAAGAAGGGTAGAGATGTCACTCCCCAATCCTAGAATACGTATTTTAATACGTAAACCCATAAATTGTATTTACCTTGAATTTATACGATACTTATTATGCAGTATTTCTTCATGCATTTCCCAAAATATTCGACAAAATATTATTTCCTAATTTATTTTCTGCATTTGGGCCTACAGTTTTGGCTCATTTGGGTAACCTATTCTTGGTTCACCATGGTTCATCATGAACCCTTTGGTTCATCATGAACCCATGGGTTCAAGATTCTATATAATAACTCATCTCCTTCTCTCTCCTCTCATTTACTTCTTCTCATTTACTTCCTCCACCAACCGAGGCAAGTACCAACTTGCTCAAGAGAAGGATCCATTATTTTGTTAATGATTCTTACAAAACTATTTGCCAAAACATGTTCTTCTCCTCAATCTATACTAGTTTAGAACTTGGAAATTTCTATTTTGAAGCTTTAATTTTTGTAGATCTAAATTTTAATCATTTTCGGATTTTGCATGGTTTGATCTACTTTAGTTGGATTTTATGGGTTTTTGATGCTTCCATGTGGAAGAGCATTCAGTTTCACCCAAGTTGGAGCTTTGAAAATCTGGATTTGGAGTTCGGATGGCCAAGTTATGATACTTTGAAGCTTGGGTTCAGCCATGGTGTTCTTGCTGTTTTGGAGAAGACAGTGAACAGTGTGCTCCTGTTTGAGCACGCTTCCTGTTGGAAGCGTGTCTTCCCTTGAGCTTGCGTGACTTTTCACGCAGCTATTTCCCTTGAGCTTGCGTGACTTTTCACGCAGCTCTTTCCCTTGAGCTTGCGTGACTTTTCACGCAGCTCTTCCCTTGAGCTTGCGTGACTTTTCACGCAGCTATTTCCCTTGAGCTTGCGTGACTTTTCACGCAGCTATTTCCCTTGAGCTTGCGTGACTTTTCACGCAGCTCTTTCCCTTGAGCCTGCGTAACTCTTCACGCACGCTGCCTTGTTGTGCGTATGCTTTTGATATTTTATTAGATATTATATGCCCATTTTATATCCTTACGCCTTTTGTCCCGAGCATGATATGAGCACTGATGTGACCCCGGAGAACAAAGTGTTCCTACCTGATACATGTACCTGAATGTCCCAGTTCGTGTTCATGCTCGACAAATGACTCGTAACTCCACGTGGCGTATTTGTAATGATGCATTACACTAAGGAGGGTAGCACATGTTGACATACTGATTGACATGGATCCTCACTTAGGGTACTCGTACTAAAGTATGACTTTAGGAGGATAATCATGCAGGCCACAGCATGAGAGTCCAAGATTTCACCTAGGGTTAAACTAGGCAACTGAATATACTAGATGCATGGGGAGGGGAGAGTCCCGAGATCGTGTTACACCAGTCGCCCTGAGATATTGGCTTGGCGCGCCGGCTGGTCTCCACGAATACTGTGTCATCCGCAACGAGTGGATGACTGTATCCGATTAATTCCTGCTATATATTACATGTCTTGGCAAGGTGGCCTCACGAGGGACCTGTGCTCCATGACACCTGTCTACGCGAACCCCTGGGTTGGCTAGCCTTGCTGGAAAGATACGATCTGAGGATTTTCTAATAACATGACGCGAGGATAACCTCGTCCCACTAGAAACTCGTAGACTTGATTGGCCGTGAAAACGACTTGCATGTTTCCTATTTACCTTCCATGAATAACTGAGGGAAGCGGACTGTCATGGTGCGTGATCCAACCCATGTTCTTGTTTGATTGTTGGGTTGGTTATCGTACTATGACAGGCTGTGGACCGAAGTTATGAACGAAAGACTTATTCTGGTTGTGAAGTGCTACTTCTGTGGATGACTGAGGAACATGGTCTATCATGGTACATGATCCAACCCATGTTCTTGTTTGATTGTTGGGTTGGTTATTGTGCTGCGATAGGCTATCGACCGAAGTCACGATCAGGAGATTTTTATGGTTTATACCTTTTAACTTATGTGAAAGTTATAGAGTACGACACGTCCCGACTCCATGCGGCACCTTTTGTCCTTGTTTGGTTGTAAGGGTGCCATATGGGTTCGAGGATGTTGCGCTACCCTATAATAGTAGCATAAGTATTACTATTATCAGTCATTCTATTAGTTGGGTTTTTAATCTTAACTCTTGTGCCCCTTTGGGGTACTTGCTATTCGGGGCTGACCCCGCTGGTTTTGTTTGGCCAGATCTCGTAGCAGAGCCAGAGGACATGATCTTCCTCCCTGACATCCATGGTGCATACTAGGAGCATGGCGGTTCGGGGACTCGAGTGGGTTTCTTCACCACCACTCATGCTTATACTTTTGCGGCGTTTAGCCACCGGCACCTGTTAGCCGATTACTTGATATTTGTGTCAGTACATAATTGTAATTAAACAGACTGCAGCTGTGTATAATTTTGTACTCCTGACTCTCTGAGATAGCTAAATTATAAAGCTAGTCTCTCATGATCATTTTGATGAAGCGTCAGGGATGCCTTACTGCTTTATCTTTAATGTTCATTTAATTGCTGATTTGACTTAATTGATTGAGACATAGAGCTCTGTGGGACCATAGGAGACTTGATTGTAGCATGTACCCCCTAGTCTCTCGACAGCCACGATCGCCGTATGACGTTACGTACCTCATATGGAGTAGCTGGCCTAGTCCGTCCCCGTATTTCGGTACTGGGGCGTGACAACTGAAGTTCAGCACCGCCTACCATCCCCAGACTGAAGGACAATCGGAGAGAACAATCCAGACGCTAGAAGACATGCTGAGATCCTGCGTCTTGGAATTTGGAGGGTCTTGGGAAGACCATTTGCACTTGGTAGAGTTTTCTTACAACAATAGCTACCAAGCTAGCATCGGTATGACACCGTTCGAGGCACTCTATGGACGTCATTGCCGCACTCCAATTGCTTGCGACGACGTCGGAGAACGAGTATTGCTTGGACCTGAGATGGTGACCGATGCAGCAGAGAAGGTGAGAATGATCAGAGACAAGCTCAGGATTGTCCAGGACAGACAGAAGCATTGGGCGGATAGCAGCTGACGGCCTTTGGAGTTTGAAGAAGGCGACAGTGTATTTGTGAAGATCTCTCATACCAGAGGAACCATTCGTTTCGACAGAGCAGGAAAGTTAAGCCCCAGGTATATTGGTCCTTTTGAAGTACTTAGCAGGATTGGAGAAGTGGCTTATCGGGTGGCTTACCCCCAAGTCTCGAAGGCGTCCACAACGTCTTCCATATTTCGCAGCTGAGATGCTACATTCCGGACCCGAGCCACATCTTGGACCATTCGGAGCTGGAAATTTGACCCAGCCTTACAGTGCCGGAGAAGCCAGTGGCAATTTTGGACAGAGACGAGAAGAGAACCAGGAACTCTGTGACGCCGATAGTCAGAGTCATGTGGCGGCACAACTCACCAGACGAGTCGACCTGGGAGTGAGAAGACTAGATGCGGGAGCAGTACCCGTACTTGTTTGAGACTTAAGGTAACCCCTAACCCTGCCTTTAATTTCGAGGACGAAATTTTCTAAGAGGGAAGATTGTGAAATCCAATTTTTTTGTAAAGTGAATTAATATATTTTAATATTATTATTAGTATTATTGTGAGTTTAAAATTAGTTTCGAAAATTAAATATGGCTTTTTGATTTCTGACGATATCCGAGCTGGACCAGCCTTTCGAGCCCCAGACCCGGGTCCAAATCCATTCATTAGAATTCAGATTTTTCCTTATATAAAAAATAATAAATAATTTTCTAGAGCTGGCCCAAGTTGGACCAGCAACCCCACGTTCTACTCCTCCCCTCCTCACTTTTCTCTCCTAACTATCATCCCTTCCACTAGTTCTCTACAGCTCCCACTCTCCCTTTTTAAATCCCCACCATCACCACTCCTTATCACTCTCCTCACCAACACCAGCACAATCACTCTCCCATAACGCCTCTCCCCACACCATCCTACCAACCCCACGAACACCTTCTCTCCCCTCTCTCTAACTCTCAAACCCTTTCCAGAGCTCCCATCCGCCCAACCCCCGTCCTCCAGTACGACCGACCCCCTTCGCCGGCCTCGCGTGGCGCCTCCAGCGCCGAACCCCCGATCCGGGCCCCCGGCGCTCCGCCGTGCGCCTTCCCGCGCGCGTCTTCCGGCAGACCACCTCCGTCCGTGGTCGCCCTCTCCCGGCCACGCCGAGCCACCAGCCGGCCCCGCACCGTCCCCCTGCTGTGCGCCTCCCCGTGCGCCCCTATGCCGGACCCCGACCATCGCCGTCACTGTCCCGCCGACCCTTCGGCCGTTCTCCCTCTTTTCGAGTTCCCGATCTACTGTCCCGAGCTTTCCTGACTCACTGTCCGCGGGATTTCGAGTCCGTCCTGTGGATCCGCGTATCCCGAGTCCGAGGCAACCCTTCGGATTCCTTCATTTTGGGTAAATCATGGTTAATCACAGTAGCTCGTCCCTTCCCGTGTCAATGATGAATTGGTCCACGAATTTCCCTTCGGGAAATTTGATTTTGGGTTAACGTCGTTTCCTGGATTTTCCGAGAAACCTTCAAAAAGTTTCTGTTAGTTGGTTTTAATTTTTTCGAAACGTTCGAAAATGGTTTTCTGGATAATTTGGTTTTTCGATATATTTTTGAATTGTGCTGTGGTTTTTGGGTTGGTTTCGGACTTCCGAATTCGTTTCGGGTCGTTCTAAATTAATATTGAGAATAATTGTGGTTATTTTTATATATGTATTTTGGGATTCCCTGGTTTGGGATTTGTAGGAAAATATTGGCACACTTTTCCAGTTTTTGGGTTGACCAAAAATAGAGGAAATGCTGCCGGATTTTTCGTAAAAATTACTACCAAAATAAGTCATATCAGCGAGTATTTAGCGACTCAAAGATAGTTCGTCGCTAATATTTAGGGTTTTAGCGACGTTAATATAAAACGTTGTTGTTTGTCGCCAACAGCGACTTATAGCGACATCTAGCGGCTACAATTTGTTAAATGGAAACCTGCGTCGCAAGTTCGTCGGTACCCGTCGCTGAAACAGCGACGTGTAGCGACGCACTTTAAGTAGCGTCGCCGTTTATTATATGTCAGCGACGTTTAGCAACGTCCTATAAGGACGTCGCTAATCGTTTCATATAGCCAGCGAGGGTTTCCTTTTCGATCATTCACAATTTTTTCCCCCCAATTTTGGGCGCGCTCCTCCTCCGCGACGCTCCTCCGGCGATTTCCCTCCTCCGGCCTCCTCCTCCGCGGCGCTCCTCCGGCGATCTCCCTCCTCCGGCCTCCTCCTTCTCCTCCTCCTCCTTCCTCAGGTACTCCTCTCCTCCTTCTCCCCTCCTCCTCCTTCCTCAGGTAGCTCCTTCCCAGTTTCTCCTCGTCTTCTAGCTCTCTCTCTCTCTCTCTCTCGCTTCTAGTTCGTGTCCACGAGAGCGTGGACTCGCTGTGGGGGACACGAGACTGACAGTGGACTCGCTGTGGGGGACACGAGAGCGTGGACTCGCTTCTAGTTTGTGTGATACCTATTTTGTTGGTTTGAACACGTCGTGTCCCACTGTGTGGACACGAGACTCACAATATGACACCTATATACTGATACTGGGAGTTTTTTTGGGCATATCAACTTTCAATTTGATGTTTTGCTTGGATTCGAATTCTAATTTAGGGTTCGAGCCCTATTTACTGATAATGGGAGTTTTTTGGGCATTTTCAGGGTTTTGAAATGATGAATAAATTGACTAATAATTATTATCGAGCCCTATAAAATTTCAGCTATGTCACGAAGGATGGATACTAATCCTGTGAATGAGTTTTCTCCTAAGTATTCTCGACAGTTGAGTATGATTTAGCTCACTGACATTACTGAAATATGAAATAATTAGACTTTCTGTTCAGTACCCTTTGACTGAATTAAGTTGACCTGAATACCATATTTTAAATCATAAATCAACGGTACGACATCGTGATCAGGACATAGTCCCTGCAGCCATTCGACTGGCGAGACAGAAACTATGTAGCCGTAGATAAAGTTGACTGTCCTCCGACCCTCATCCCTCGACAATGATGATACGACAACCTATCACTATATCTTATATAGTAGTAGATGATGTCTTAGTATTACATTATGTGAGTTCATCTTGATTCTGTTACATTCTTCAGATACTACATACGATAAGAACATATACTACACCATATGTACAGAACATAGATGATTCACACTAATGTATACTAGAATGAATCTTGGGTTGTGTTCTGAGCCATCCGTTCTGCTACTTAGCAAAAAATTGAATTTATTGTACTTTATCTGCTTTCGAAAATATACTCAAATTACATGATGGTTCCTTTAGTTAGCTTGCTTATGTTACAATTATATTAGCTTGCTTACCAGATGGCACCCATGACCCGAGGAGCGGCACGTCGTTTGAGGGAAACAGTAAATGCTGAGGTGGCTCCTCCTACAGTTAAGGAGGAAGTGGCACCGGTTGCTAGTGAGACTGGGAATTCTATTCATCCAGCACCGGTAGCTAGTGAGACCGGGAGTTCTATTCGTGCAACATTTGCAAGGGACGACATCTCTCACGCCAAAGATCTCGCTTTTTCGAGGTAGTTGCGTGATTGTATCACTGAGCGTTTGCGTGAGCTGCGTGGGTTCTCATTAGCTATTAGTACTTATTTCTATTGGACTTTTGTATTGGGTTGTTTTTATATTAGAATTTGTATTGGACTACATATATGAATTAGTACTGTGTCAATCTCTGGATTGTATTGGTACTACGACCCTCATCCCTCGGCAATGATGATACGACAACCAACCAGAGAGGATACTCTGAGAGATCCATCTGAGTAGGACGTATACTCTGAGAGATCACCTTTACAAGTATGATATCAGTAGTGGGATTGAGTGTGTATGTCCTACTCAGATGGGTCCCTCACTGTTACTATTTTTTTCTGACAGCATGGTGGATGTGCTCCGTCAACAGACTCTGGCTCCGAGCCAAAACTTTTCTCCGGAGCTCAAGTGGACATCTTTCGTGTAGAGCTCGAGTGAGAGGTTCCTGACAGCATGGTGGTCTCCTTTGTCAATGTATCCGTGCTCATCACACATTGGTTGTGGGACGAGCACGGATACTTCAACAAAGGAGACCACCATGCTGTCAGGAACCTCTCACTCGAGCTCTACACGAAGGATGTCCACTTGAGCTCCGAGGCAAAGTTTTGGCTCGGAGCAAGAATCTGTTGACGAAGCACATCCACCATGCTGTCAGAAAAAATAGTAACGATGAGAGACCCATCTGAGGACGTACACACTCAATCCCACTACTGATATCATTCTTGTAAAGGTGATCTCTCAGAGTGTACGTCCTACTCAGATGGATCTGCAGAGTAACCTCTCCGGTTGGGTTGTTTTCTGAGCCATCCGTTCTCACACTTAAAATACATATTAATTAGATCTGTGTTTTGTATTTTCGGCGAAACCAGGGATTTGATTCTGTATTTTGTATTTTGGTTTCTGTATTTTAGCTCCAGCTCCATTTGCATTAATCTACGGTACGACATGGTCCCTGCAGCCATTCGACTGGCGAGGCAGAAACTATGTAGCCGCAGATAAAGTTGACTGTCCTCCGACCCTCATCCCTCGACAATAATGATACGACAACCTATCACTATATCTTATATAGTAGATGATGTTTTAGTATTACATTATGTGAGTTCATCTTGATTCTGTTATATCCTTCAGATACTATATACGATAAGAACATATACTACACCATATGTACCGAACATAGATGATTCATACTAATGTATGCTAGAATGAATTTTGGGTTGTGTTCTGAGCCATCCTTCATCTGCCCCCTTCCCTGTCCCTCTCCATCAAAATCAGAATCCTCGACTCTCTTTCGCTTCTTGGATATTGACCCAGCTTCCAATAATCTTATTTCCCTCCGGGTCCACTCTACTCCCAATCTCTTCCTCTTTATACACGGATCTACAGAATCAATGCCATCCGAGGAAGGCAAAACTGAATCAGCATTGTCTTCCGGATCGTCCTCATCAAGGCATAACGGGGCTCAGCGTGCCCAGCTTTTTTAACTTCTCGCTGGCTGCAGAGTCGAAATGGGAACGGGTCCTCTTTGCCGGCCCGGAGCTCTGACTCGCATCGTCGCCTCGCTACCGATTTCCTCTCCTCTGACGCGGGTCATAAGAAAAGAAATTTTGTACCTCTTCTTCACATAAACATCATTGCCGCCTTGTACTCGCGAGCCTCCTCGTCTGTGACGCTATCCAACTTTTCGGTGCCTACATTGTCACTCGAATTTCCCCTTCGACTCATATCGTCCTCTTCTTCGCCTGTCTTTTGTTCCCTGTCTTGCAATCATCTGCTATCAGCGTCGTCTCATTCGACTCTTTCTCCGATGACTCCGAGGAGGAGGAGGAAGACTCGGAGAAGGAGTCGAATGAGTCGGCGGTGATAGCAGATGATTGAAAGACAGGGAACGAAAAGACAGGCGAATAAGAGGACGATACGCGTCGAAGGAGAGATTCGAGTGAAAATGTAGGCACCGAGAAGTTGGATAGCGTCACAGACGAGGAGGCTCGAGTACAAGACGGCAATGATGTTTATATGAAGAAGAGGTACGAACTTTCTTTTGTTATGACCCGCGTCAGAGGAGGGAGAAAACCGGTAACGAGGCGACGAGTGCGAGTCAGAGTTCCGGGCCGACAAAGAGGACCCGTTCCCATTTCGACTCTGCAGCCAGCAAGAAGTTGAAGAAGCTGGGCACGCTGAGCAGCCCGTTATGCCTTGATGAGGACGATCCGGAAGACAATGATGATTCAGTTTTGTCTTCCTTGGATGGCATTGATTCTGTAGAGCCAGGGGAAGTGGCTCCTCCTCGGCAATGATGATACGACAACCTATCACTATCTTATATAGTAGTAGATGACGTTTTAGTATTACATTATGTAAGTTCATCTTGATTCTGTTACATTTCAGATACTCAAATAACCACAAAATATTACAATAAATAAATAAATAATTCTAAATAATGTAAAAATAAAAATGACAAAAATACCCCTGTTTCTGGAAACTGGGGGTGACAAATCTATCCACCTTAAAAATTTCGTCCTCGAAATTAAAACAAAGCAATCACAGAAAACACATGCAGAAAACAATCTCATTCAAATACTTTTCAAAAAATTAGCAATAAAAAAAAATCTCCTTGAGGCACATCAAACATTTATAAATAAAAACTGATACGTATCCAATACGGACACAAAACTATCACACCTATCAAAGGTCAAAATTAACAATCACCAACGCAATAAATATCAAAATAATTCAAGGAGGTCTAATGCAAATATCCTTAGGCCAAAAATGACATTAAAACATCCTAATCACATGGTTAGGCTCTAGGTCAAACAGTCTCTAGGGTTTCACTAGCAAAATATCAAAATTACAAGTCAAGATTTTAAATAGTTTTAAAATGATTTAAAAAAAATTACCAAAATTATATCATGATTTAAATGTCAAATCAATAAATGATTAAAATTACAAAATTTTAAAATAACTCTCATTTTAGAAAATTGGGTGTTACAAGTCTACCCACCTTAGAAAAATTTCATCCTCGAAATTAAAATGTTCATACTCCTTCTAGGTCAAACCCCCACAAATCAAAGTCCCAGATTAAAACAAATCATGTGATCAAAAGGATGACATACAGGGTCATTGCATACGGTGGTAGTGAAAGACTCATCTAGGTATACTAGTCATGCTAAACCAAGACGGTCATAGGGTATCAAACACACAAAAAATCTAGAGTGCTAAACTGGAAAAGATACATAAATAACAAATCCTCAAAACTGTAAGACAGTCTACCATCCTATGTGAAAGCTGGTACTCAAAAAAAAATATATAAAAATAAGAAAGGTAACTTCCAATAATCTAAAAGGGTGCAGAAAAATCAATTTCAAAGTTAAAGAATTGAAAGTCACTTGCATTGAAATCCAATCACAATAATATTAAGAATATTTAGTCTCGATACGATCTAAGTTGATCAAATTGGGGAAAATCAAGATTTAGGCAATATGGAGGACAGGTTCAACAAAGTCTGAGATCGAGCATACAAGGATAGAGATTCAGGTCACAATTAATTTAATTCAATTAAGTACAACCCAAGATATAAATATGATAAGAAAGGATAATCGAATTCGATTTGGTCGTGATTAAGTAAACTAGGATTCAATGATATTGAAAAAAAACCCTTTTTAGAGAAAACAGGAAAATATTTCATACGAAGTCAGCAAATCATCCCTCTCTAATACTATCAGTTTATCATTTGCCAAACCATATTCTCTTTTTTTTTTTTTTTTTCACAAGTCCCAATATGAAAATCAACCTTCATTTGACTATCATCGAAATTTTATAATCATTCAGTCATCTAAACCTTTACCACAATCACCATAGACAAAATTTCAAACTTTAAAACATTTTCACGAAGCATACCCCTCTTAATTAGGTATCAACACTTATCCATTTAATCAAGTTTCAAAATTCTTTCACCTCGTTCTAAATTAGATCCGAAACCTCCAAATCCAGTTTATGGAATCCTCGTATTTGTTTAAATCAAGTCTCGTATTTATTCAACCCTAATACCACTATGCCATGCAAAATTTATTCTCGTTTTATAAATCAACCTTCACATTTCTTCAACATTCACCTTCAATTATTATCCTTTTGAATTCTACACATTTTTTATCCAAAATAGTTTCTATAACTTAAAATCTTTGTGTTCTATCTGTCTCTAGTCATTTCTTACAATATCTAGTTCAATTTTGCATAATCATTGATTACTATAAAATTCTCTTTCTATTACTAAATTTCCACATCGCCTCAGAGTAAAAGTTTTCCCCAGAATCAATAACCAAGATTTTCTAAGTTCTCAAAACTAGGTTGACCTCGAACATCCTCATTAGTTTTAAAATACATCCATGAATTATCCATAACCAACTTTCTGTGATTGTTTCTAAATTGATAACATTTATTCCTCGATATTATTTTAAACCTTTACCACATCTCCATTTCAAATTTTTCATATTTGACATCCAACACTCTGATTTCTACAAATCATTTTATGATACCAATTACATCATTTCCGAACTAGATGATTTATGTCACTTCCTCAACATTTCTCAGAAAAAAAAATGATATAAAGATTCAAGAGTTTTTAAGGTATAGCTGACAGAATTATATACGAGACAGGGAATTGATATAATCAGGACAGGTATATAAGACAAGAATGATGGTAAGAAAAATACTGGCAGGAAAGAATGATAAAAGAATCTGTTCTGCTTATCTATTTTAAAAGAGGAAACCATTTTGAAATCCAAAACTAAAATATCAATCCCAAGATAAAGCCTAGCAAAATCATCGATTCATTAAGAAGAATTTTATGGTAAGAAGTTACACAAGGTTTATAAAAATAGCTAAAGCTACATCCCAAGTAAACAAGGAGAAACAAAACAACAATAATTCCTTCTTTTTTTGGACTGAAACAAAAGTCGCAAAACATGTTCGAAAATATTTAAGGTACAATCTGATAATCATATGCGTCTATCCAAAATCATGGTACTCTAAATCCTCGTCATACTAGTAAGCAAGGCTACGATAATCACAGAGTCCTTGACTTATGCACATACCTCTAGAATTGTGGTATTTAACATTTTCGCGGTGCCGCTAGCTTGGCTGCGAAAACCTTAAATTCCCACACCCGAGAAATATATCCAGAGTCAGACTATATGTCCTCACCATGCTGGCTAATGTGACTACAGAAGACTAGATTCCATAACATAGATGACCTAGCCCATATAATTTCATCTTGCCAAAAAAAAATTTAAATCAACAATGAATACCCAAAAATCAAATCAAATTATCAACGAACATCAAACTCAAAAATGAACAAAATCCTTCAATCATATAAATACAAACTCGGATGCTACAGCTAATCGTCAAGATTCAAAATTCAACAATCTTCCATCAAAATCAATAATACAAACCCCAATTTCAACAATAATCCATCAAATTCAACAACAGAAAATAAAGAAAACAATCAAGGAAAAAGAGAGTTTTCAAATCGAAGTTAAAATAAGATTCTCAAGGGTCGTCCCAGGAATCTTTCAAGGGATCCTAACTGTGATTGAGTATCTTCAAAAAATATATTCTATTCCTGCTGCAGGCTGTAGTGGTACTCTAGCTCGAATACCACTACACAAACTCGACCTGCATGGGCCACCACTAAAAACGTGTCACGATCCGTACCTTAGAGTTAGGGCACGAGAACGTAACAACGCCCAGCCTACGTCGCAGTGTCGGCGGTAGAACGCTGTCCTAGGTCTCAATGCATCTAACAGTATAAGACTAAACAGTTTATACTCGAATGGGGGTGACATAGCAGAATGTAAACTCAATCACATCTAAGGTAGAGCATAAAGGAAGATAGATAAACATAAAATCGAAAAGAGATACAACAGATAAAAGTCTAAGTGTCTAAGATACAAACTCAGAATACATCTCAAAACCCAAATACAGTAGTCCATAAATACAACTCAAGATGACTGAAAATAAACTATAAGCAAAAACCCTAGCTATCTATGCAACCTCTACTGTCTCCTCTAGGCTAGCAGGCAACCTCCAGGCTATCTGTAAAATTTATCAACAGGTCCAGTCAGGACAGGAGCGAGTACAGTACATCTCAACAATTCATAGCAGGTTAGAAAATATAGACATGCAGTAAAGTAAGATACAAGTACTGAAAGAAGTGCAGTATAAAAACAGAGAGAGAACTGTAATAGAAATATCTACTATAAATAGAGAGCTAACATGTGGCTAGTGAGTCAGAGTAACATGAACATGTAAATGGCCTGGGATGATTCAATGAAGACACTACAGAATGATTCAATAAAGATACTAGGTGTATTATTCACATGTTCACTTCTACTCCCCCGTACCCCCAATCAATACACAAGGATCCAGCCAGGTAATTATATGATTCCATGCACGGCCTCCGAAGGGTGATACATAGATGTCCCATAAATAGAAATTCTGGGGGTTACCCAACAGTGTAAGATTCAAGAGACTCTGTGATCATGAGGGTACATGTCACAAGTAATCAAGTGAACCAAGAAGCATAGTGATACGCCATGTAAGTGAAACACAGAGAACATAGAGTACCATATGCTCCCTAAGGATAACATCTCAAGAAAGGATCCATATAGTACCAATCCGTGTGACCATCGTGACAGTACAAGTAAAGTAATCTACTGTAGGAAATAATTCTAAGCAGGATATGAAATGATCAGAGAATGTACTCGCCTGATATCTGAATGTCCAAGGTAAAGATACTGTCCGATGAGAGGTGTCTGGCTCCTAATTAGAACAGCACAGGTCATAACATGTCCAGAAGGGTAATATAAAGCACTACAATGTGTTCTACATGAATCTAGGCCAAACTAGGCCAAAGTCAACCCTTGGTCAACTCTGGTCAACTGCACTAGTCAAATTAGGTCAAACTAGGTCATGTCCTAACCCAGTAAGTCTTACTAGACCTAACCAAGACTATCCTAGCAAGCACACATCAATACAAGGCTATATAAGCCAACATACACCCAACTTTATATAGCATGCAATTATTCAATACTCAAATAGGTAAGAATTCACATTGGATATACACTAGGTAATCTATTACTTTAAGCTATATCTGTCTACATATATATACACATGCATTATGGTATTCAACATTAGGATAATCATGGCATTTCAAATGGTTATATAAACTTATATATTACAACACAATATGCTAACATATATATAATATACATACATAGCTAAGTTAACTATATTCATAAATACTTATTTAAGAGGCTATGTGTGTATGTGAACATGGCAAGGGGCAAAGCAAGTGAGGGTTAAATGGGCATACATAGTGTATACATATCAAGAGTGTCAAAGTGTAAGTGAACAATGTGTCAAGTGTGATAGTGTCAACATAGTGTAAGGCGGTACATGAGGTAATATAGGATTTGTGTTAACATAGAACATTACATCTCATTAACTTGTATATTGCATACATTACATCTATTATTACATTACATTCATGCTTGCATTCATTCATCTCATTATTCTCTTGCACCACTATATGCACCATACATTACTACTATGGAACCTACATATTCATTACAAGCCATACTTATGTATGCTTACATTAGATAGGATACTTACACCTCATACATCATTTATTTAACCATTTACTCATGCTTGTATTCTCTATTAATTACATAAGGTATATTATTAACATGGGTTAAAATCAAATAGAACATTATATTACACACAAGGGTGCACAAAATGCATATGCCGAATAGTAACTCCTACTAATAATCAATACTGTACCATCTCAGCACGAATTAAAATTTAGGATTAAAGTATGTTATAGATCTATGTGTTAGCTTTCCGAAACTTTAAACGGATCGCGTTTTCGTTTCCGGAAACTCCGAAATCGCGAAAACACCGAGAACGCGTTTGTCTTTCGTACAGCTGACACTCAAATAATCTCCAGAAAGTTACAGAAAGAATTAGGCCTATTAATACATGTTTTTGGAAAGCTAACTTCAATACGCTTCTTTTAAAAAAAACGGAAGATTAAACCTAGCTTTGAACTAGAAGTTATGACATTTCTAATTTATGACTAAAATTAAAAACGTGGATAAAAATCATGACGGATTTAGGTAGTTTGAGACAAAAGAAACAAGTATATAAACAATATATCAAGAACTCACTCTCTACACTAATATATATATATATGAGACACTATATAATACATCTCCAATACAAAAATATGAGATTAAACATGTAATAAATCATTCATACATAACAACAACACATAGTGTGTCCAAATTTGGGATTTTTCCACATGGACACAACCGCAACAGAAAGGACACTCCTATGACCTCCAAATGGACACGAAATGGACACAAATGGAGATACAACTATGGGGTAATTCCTATGGGTTCAAAATAGACCTATATGCATGAGGAAATGAAAAGGAGAAGGGATTTATACCTCCCGGTAGATCGAATCGAAGAAAAGTCATCCCGGAGCGACACCGACACGTAGAGATTCCAAAAGGACACGAACGAGCTCCGAATCCTCCCAAACTTGGGTAGCTTCCTCCTTGGCTCGAAGGGAGAAGGAAAGAAGAAGATTTGGTTATGAAATGGAATGATTTGGTGGAGAAATTGCTAGGGATTGCTCTCTAGGAATTTGGGGAAGAACAAGAAAGAGAAAAATAGATGGATAATGACAAAAGGGAGGCTCAACCCTATCCTTATTGTGGCTGGCCATAAAGATGGTTTTCTCCTATTAGGAAAAGTCCAAAAGTCCCTTTTCTAGTATATTTACTAATACATTGGTAAGGGATTAAGTCGGGGGTAGTTTGGTCAATCCTAAAACACTAATTCAAATTATACCAAAATAATTAGTCTAGTCACTAACTAAAATTAATATCATGTGGACTAAAATTAATATTATGTGGGCCATGCCTAACTAGTGGTGGGTCCCTAGAGTCAAAACTACCCCGGATCCCCGATACAAGTCGAAATGAGTTAAAATTCGAACCCGACTCAAATAATCCCAAAATATTACAATAAATAAATAAATAATTCCAAAATAATTTAAAAATAAAAAATGACAAAAATACCCCTGTTTCTGGAAACTGGGGATGACAAATCTATCCACCTTAAAAATTTCGTCCTCGAAATTAAAACAAGCAATCACAGGAAACACATGCAGAAAACAATCTCATTCAAATACTTTTCAAAAAAATCAGCAATAAAAAAAAATCTCCTTGAGGCACATCAAACATTTATAAAAAAAACTGATACGTATCCGATACGGACACAAAGCATCACACCTATCAAAGGTCAAAATTAACATCACCAACGCAATAAATATCAAAATAATTCAAGGAGGTCTAATGCAAAATATCCTTAGGCCAAAAATGACATTAAAACATCCTAATCACATGGTTAGGCTCTAGGTCAAACAGTCTCTAGGGTTTCACTAGCAAAACATCAAAATTACAAGTCAAGATTTAAATAGTTTAAAATGATTTAAAAAATTACCAAAATTATATCATGATTTAAATGTCAAATCAATAAATGATTAAAATTATAAAATTTTAAAATTACTCATTTTAGAAAATTGGGTGTTACAAGTCTACCACCTTAGAAAAATTTTATCCTCGAAATTAAAATATCCATACTCCCTCTAGGTCAAACCCCCACAAATCAAAGTCCCAGATTAAAACAAATCATGTGATCAAAAGGATGACATACAGGGTCATTGCATACGGTGGTAGTGAAAGTCTCATCTAGGTATACTAGTCATGCTAAACCAAGACGGTCATAGGGTATCAAACACACAAAAAATCTAGAGTGCTAAACTAAAAAAGATACATAAATAACAAATCCTCAAAACTGTAAGACAGTCTACCATCCTACGTGAAAGCTGGTACTCAAAAAAAAATATATAAAAATAAGAAAGGTAACTTCCAATAATCTAAAGGGTACAGAAAAATCAATTTCAAAGTTAAAGAATTGAAAGTCACTTGCATTGAAATCCAATCACAATATATAAGAATATTTAGTCGATACGATCTAAGTTGATCAAATTGGGAAAAATCAAGATTTAGACAATATGGAGGACAGGTGCAACAAAGTCTGAGATCGAGCATACAAGGATAGAGATTCAGGTCACAATCAATTTAATTCAATTAAGTACAACCCAAGATATAAATATGATAAGAAAGGATAATCGAATTCGATTTGGTCGTGATTAAGGAAACTAGGATTCAATGATTTTGAAAAAAAAACCCTTTTTAGAGAAAATAGGAAAATATTTCATACGAAGTCAGCAAATCATCCCTCTCTAATACTATCAGTTTATCATTTGCCAAACCATATCTCTTTTTTTTTCTTTTTTTCACAAGTCCAATATGAAAATCAACCTTCATATGACTATCATCAAAATTTTATAATCAGTCATCTAAACCTTTACCACAATCACCATAGACAAAATTCCAAACTTCAAAACATTTTCCACGATGCATACCCCTCTAATTAGGTATCAACACTTATCCACTTAATCAAGTTTCCAAATCTTTCACCTCGTTCTAAATTAGATCCGAAACCTCCAAATCCATCTTATGGAATCCTCGTATTTGTTTAAATCAAGTCTCGTATTTATTCAACCCTAATACCACTATGTCATGCAAATTATTCTCGTTTTATAAATCAACCTTCACATTTCTTCAACGTTCACCTTCAATTATTATCCTTTGAATTCTACACATTTTTTTATCCAGAATAATTCCTAAACTTAAAAACTTGTGTTTTATCTGTCTAGTCATTTCTTACAAATCTAGTTCAATTTTGCATTATCATTGATTACTATAAATCTCTTTCCATTATAAATTCCACATTGCCTCAGAGTAAAAGTTTCCCCAGAAATAACCAAGATTTTTTAAGTTCTCAAAACTAGGTTGACCTCGAACATCCTCATAGTTTTGAAATACATCCAGGAATACCATAACCAACTTTCTGTGATTGTTTCTAAATTGATAACATTATCCCTCGATTTCATTTTAAACCTTACACATCTCCATTTCAAATTTTCATATTTGACATCCAACACTCTGATTCCTACAAATCATTTTATGATAACCAATTACATTATTTCGAACTAGATGATTTACGTCACTTCCTCAAATATTTCTCAGATAAAAAAACGACAAAGATTCAAGAGTTTTAAGGTATAGCTGACAGAATTATATACGAGACAGGAAATTGATATAATTAGGACAGGTATATAAGACAAGAATGATGGTAATAAAATACTGGCAGAAAAAGAATAATAAAAGAATTGTTCTGCTTATCTGTTTTAAAGAGGAAACCATTTGAAATCCAAACTAAAATATCAATCCCAAGATAAAGTCTAGCAAAATCATCGATTCATTAAGAAGAATTTTATGGTAAGAAGTTACACAAGATTTATAAAAATAGCTAAAGCTACATCCAAGTAAACAAGGAGAAACAAAACAAAACAAAACAACAATAATCTCTCTTTTTTGGACTGAAACAAAAGTCGCAAAACATGTTCGAAAATATTTAAGGTACAATCTGATAATCATATGCGTCTATCCAAAATCATGGTACTCTAAATCCTCGTCATACTAGTAAGCAAGGCTACGATAACACAGTCCTTGACTTATGCACAATACCTCTAGAATCGTAGTATTTAACATTTTCGCGGTGCGCTAGCTTGGCTCGAAAACCTTAATTCTCACACCGAGAAATATATCCAGAGTCAGACTATATGTCCTCACCATGCTGGCTAATGTGACTACAGAAGACTAGATTCCATAACATAGATGATAGCCCAATAATTTCATTGCCAAAAAAAATTAAATTAAATCAACAATGAATACCCAAAAATCAAATCAAATTTATCAACGAACATCAAACTCAAAAAGAACAAAATTCTTTAATCATATAAATACAAACTCGGATGCTACAGCTAATCGTCAAGATTCAAAATTCAACAATCTTCCATCAAATCAATAAATACAAACCCAAATTTAACAATAATCCATCAAATTCAACAACAGAAAATAAAGATAAAACAATCAAGGAAAAAGGAGTTTTCAAATCGAAGTTAAAATAAGATTCTCAAGGGTCATCCCAGGAATCTTTCAAGGGATCCTAACTGTGATTGAGTATCTTCAAAAATATATTCTATTACTACTGCAGGCTGTAGTGGTACTCTAGCTCGAATACCACTACACAAACTCAACTGCATGGGCCACACTAAAAATATGTCACGACCGTACCCTAGAGTTAGGGCACGAGAACGTAACAACGCCCAGCCTACGCGCAGTGTCGGCGGTAGAACGCTGTCCTAGGTCTCAATACATCTAACAGTATAAGACTAAACAGTTTATACTCCCCGAATGGGGGTGACATAGCAGAATGTAACTCAATCACATCTAAGGTAGAGCATAAAGAAGATAAAAAATATGAAATCGAAAAGAGATACAACAGATAGAAGTCTAAGTGTCTAAGATACAAACTCAGAATACATCTAAAACCCAAATACAGTAATCCATAAATACAACTCAAGATGACTGAAAATAAACTATAAGCAAAAACCCTAGCTATCTATGCAACCTCTACTGTCTCCTCTAGGCTAGCAGGCAACCTCCAGGCTATCTGTAAAATTATCAACAGGTCCAGTCAGGACAGGAGCGAGCACAGTATATCTCAACAATTCATAGCAGGTTAGAAAAATAGACATGCCAGTAAAGTAAGATACAAGTACTGAAAGAAGTGCAGTATAAAAACAGAGAGAGAACTGTAATAGAAATATCTACTATAAATAGAGAGCTAACATGTGGTAGTGAGTCAGAGTACAACATGAACATGTAATGGCCTGGGATGATCAATGAAGACACTACAGAATGATTCAATGAAGATACTACTGGTGTATTATTCACATGTCCACTTCTACTCTTCCGTACCCCCAATCAATACAAAGGATCCAGCCAGGTAATTATATGATTCCATGCACGGCCCCGAAGGGGATACATGGATGTCCCATAAATGGGATTCTGGGGGTTAACCAACAGTGTAAGATTCAAGAGACTCTGTGATCATGAGGGTAGATGTCACAAGTAAGTGAACCAAGAAGCATAGTGATACGCCAGTAAGTGAAACGCACAGAACATAGAGTACCCGATGCTCCTAAGGATAATATCTCAAGAAAAGATCCATATAGTACCAATCCGTGGACCATCGTGACAGTACAAGTAAAGTAATCTACTGAGGAAATAATTCTAAGCAGGATATGAAATGATTAGAGAATGTACTCGCTGTATCTGAATGTCCAAGGTAAAGATACTGTCCGAGGAGAGGTGTCTGGCTCCTAATTAGAACAGCACAGGTCATAACATGTCCAGAAGGGTAATATAAAGAATACAATGTTCTCTATGAATCTAGGCCAAACTAGGCCAAAGTCCACCCTTGGTAACTCTGGTCAACTGCACTAGTCAAATTAGGTCAAACTAGGTCATGTCCTAACCCAAGTAAGTCTTACTAGGACTAACTCGACTATCCTAGCAAGCACACATCAATACAAGGCTATACAAGCCACATACACCCAACTTTATATAGCATGCAATTATTCAATACTCAAATAGGCAAGAATTCACATTGGATACACTAGGAATCTATACTTAAGCTATATATGTCTACACATATATACACATGATATTGGTATTCACATTAGGTCTATAATCATGGCATTTCAAATGGTTATAAAATATATATACAACACAATATTCTAACATATATATATAATACATAGACTAAGTTAACTATATTCATAAATACTTATTTAAGGGCATGTGGTGTATGTGAACATGGCAAAAGGGGCAAGTGAGGGTT